>JAZHYW010068781.1:0-38279 GCA_037355805.1 Ixodes ricinus
AGGGCCGTGAGTGCCGTGAGGGCCGTGAGGGCGGTGAGTGCGTGAGGGGCGTGAGGGGTGTGAGGGCAATGAGTGCGTGAGGGGCGTGAGGGGTATGAGGGCCGTGAGGGCGGTGAGTGCGTGAGGGGTGTGAGGGCCGTGAGGGCGGTGAGTGCGTGAGGGGTGTGAGGGCCATGAGTGCGTGAGGGGCGTGAGTAGAGGGCCGTGAGGTTGGTGAGTGCGTGAGGGGTGTGAGGGCCGCGAGGGCCGTGAGGGGTGTGAGGGCCATGAGGGGCGTGAGGGGTATGAGGACCGTGAGGGCGGTGAGGGGTGTGAGGACCATGAGTGCGTGAGGCCTCCTTCAGACGGAGCAACTTTCTCAGCAATTTCGGTGTTGCTGGCGGGTTGTTCTCTAGCTTTCCCTAGATCGACACGAATTGTTGAGATCGTGTCCGGCTCAAAACAAGCGAGCAACTCGGAGCAATTCGAAGACGTTGAAAGCGGCTGCATCCAATCAGGGACGCGATATTTTCACGTGATATCTCGTGCCGGTGATGATGACAACAAAAGACTTGGTTCTGGTTTGAAATTGCTCGTTTTTGGAAATAAACTGTTTTAATAAACTGAGGGCGATGAGTGCGTGAGTCTAAGAGGAGTATGAGTGCGTGAGGGGCATGAGGGCGGTGAGTGCGTGAGGGTTATCAGTGGTGTGAGGACGGTGAGTGAGTGAGGGGCTTGAGTGCGTGAGGGGCGTGAGGGGCGTTAGGGCGGTGAGTGCGTGAGGGGCATGAGGGCCGTGAGGGGTGTGAGAACCATGAATGCGTGAGCGGTATGAGCGCGTGATGGGCGTGAGGGACGTGAGGACCGTGAGGAGTGTGAGGCTAGTAGTGCGCGAAGGGCATACGTGCGTGGAGGGCGGTGAGGCGCGAGAGTACTATGAGTGCGTTAGGGGTGTGAGGGCGGTGGGGAGAGTAAAATGCACCAGTTCGTCAGGGATCTGAGCTCAAATAAAGCGCTTCCATTTGCATGCGGGGCTTTTGCGAGACGATGAGTTCTCTGTGAGGCCTGATTTCGCTTGAAGGCGTAGATAATTAGTGAGTGGTCGCGCGGGTATTGGCCCTTGGGGACTCTCGCGGCAGCTCCCGGAAAGTAAGATCGACGCTCGCCTCGCAAACATTTCGCCGCGCGGATGCTTGCTGCGGTTTGGTTATTGGGTAACGGGTAAGAAAGAAGGAGTTTGTGCGAGCTAAGGCTCACTGCTTGGCGATATTTGATAGCGCGGTTTGCGCAACTAGCGTTAGGTTGGCCGTTTTCTTTGTTATGTTTGAGAAAAAAGGAAGCTGGGTCGGAATGATTAAGAGTTCGCTCACTCGCCGTTTCAGACAGCGAGTCGCCGGTGAACGGGTGGCGTTTTGCTGGTTGACGGCGGATGAAAAACGGGCGCTGTGCTCTATAGTAGAAGTTACTGCTTGAAGCGCTCTGACTTTAGAAATCTTTGCAGACGGCGCATGCAAACGCAAGTGAACTGCGAGCAGTCGCCCTTAGCCTCTACTCTTTTGTTCTAATTGTATAGGCTGTTCGAAAGAAAAAAAAGTACACAACACGACTTTCTGGACAAATATCCTCAAAACATCATGTTGATATTGGTTGATTTTGAGCAGTAGTGCACTCTATCCGGTAACACAATATGAAACTTGATTTCTTATTTCTTTGCATTGAAGAATTGGGCGATCAGTTCACTGTTTATTTCGTTAAAGAGCACTGCTGAAAAATCATATTTGCTTCATGTAATCGACCGATATTTATTATGTCAGTCATTCGGTCCGTACGCACTACGTTTGCTGGAAACAAAAGGTTTCGGAGTGCTGGGCCTTTGTATGCGCACCTTTCGCTTCCGGCAGAGGGTCACCTGTCGATGAGTAGACTCCGTATCCCCTCAGAAGCACTAATGCCAAAATTAGCGCTGGCAGAAAAGCCAGAATTTCTTGTGAAAATCCGCTAGCTCGTAACTAAAAATTATAGAAGTGGTGTTTTAACTTCCCTCAAACACTGTGAACATTTGTAATTATGAATGTTATGAATTTATGGATTGCAAGCTTAAGTCACTCGTGATACAAATCAGCTGCACTGCGATTTGTCCACAGCCAGGAATTATCTTCAAAAACATCTAGCACGTTACTTTTTTTCTTGTAGTTCTATTGCACAAGACGACAGTGCACCAATAAATTGGCTTATTGTGAATCGAAAAGTCACGCAAAAATAGATAAAAAATGATTAAAACCTAATTGAGATATCAGTACACGAAAGAGCAATGGAATGTAGTAGACATGAGCATATGCATAAGCGGAAAGCGTGTTAGGCTGTAGGCAAGCTGGCGTTCTTCAAGTTTGTTGAACCCTGTCACTAGTAGCTGTACGTTGCATTTATAAAATGTATTATGCTAAGAAAAAAAAGCTATTCAAAGACATTTATACATTTGCTAATGGTGCTGCCGACAAGATCAATGGCGAATTAGAAATTCCAGGTATGTATTGATATTGTTGAATTACGTGTAAGGTCAAACGGTAAACAACGCTCGGTACTAAGTTTTAGTTAACCCGAGATTAGGACAATTGAATCGGCACCAGAGAATGGACGTGCGTTCCAAAGTAATGTTTCAGGTCTATAAACGTGGGGGGTAGTACTTAGTTCGCAGTTATCCAACAGTGCCCAGCTACAGCAGAAACAACGTTGAGCGCTAGCGGCGAGACACACGCACGGTTTCATTTAGACTCAACCAGTGAGGTATGCACTCGCAATCTTTTATTTCTCTCAAAATTTCACAACAATCCTTTATAAAATTAATCATATCACTCTAGCACATTATACAATTCTGAGCATATATGTATTTGGGCGGTTTCATTTGGATTCAGGCAACGAGTGGCAGTCGTATTTTTTATTTTGCTTCAAAATTTCATATTTTGTGGAGCATGTTAATAGAAGAACAATCCTTTTTATTTTCATGTCCTGACATGATTAGTTCCCGAGGAAAAAATCTCAAAGAAGCGGGAAAGAACTACGATGTTTTGACGATTGTCGTGTGTGGCGTTTTTGAATCACTCTCAATCTCAAAGTATGCAAAAAAGAACGTCTATATTTTTTTAGTGTGATATATAGGCATGTAGGTAAGCCGACATTATAACTGCTATTTATTATTCGTCGCTCCAATTTTTGCAAAAATCCCCAAACATGCCTCCGCGAACAACTGTGACCTAAATTGCGGATTTTATTTTGAATCGACTATGTTTAGTATCGCTTTTAAAATATTACCACGTGTAGAACCCTTCATTGCCTTCCAAATTAAGCAAAGTTTGTGTTTTTATCATGTACGAGTACTGAGATATAAATTATGAAACAAAGAGGGTTTTCACTTTTCGTTCAACTTCAGCACGCTGTATAAAAAAAAAAACATTTTTAATTTCTTTTTCTCGCGTTGCGTTTTCTTTACACCCTTCTTTTAGCCAGAATACGTTCCGTTAATAGTATTTGCCTTGGTTTTGAGTTTGAAGCCTCTAAAATGCTAAAAAAGAGCAAATGCCGATGGTGGGATTTGACGATTTTCGTGTGTGGCATTTTTGAACCACTCTCAATGCCAAAGTATTCAAAAAAGAGTTTCGATATGCTTGATTGTGATATATATGCAAGTCAGTAAAACGATATTTCATCTACTATTTATTATTCGTCGATCCAATCTTCGTAAAAATCCCCAAACATGCCTCCGCAAACAACTTTGACCTAAACTGCAGATTTATTTTTAGTGGACTATGTTTAGTTTTGTTTTTAATATAATACTACGTGTAGAAGCTTTCATTTCCTTCCACATTATGTAAAGTTTGTGCCTTAATCACGTACAAGTAAGAAATAAATTATGAAACAGAGAATGTTTTCACTTTTTGTTCAATTTTAGCACGCTGTAAAAAAAGTAAAAAACAAAACTTGTTTAGATTTTTTTTGCGTTACGTTTTTTGCACTTTTCTTTTAGCCAGAATACATTCTGTTAGAGTTATATGCACTAGTTTTGAGTTTTAAGCCTCTACATGTGCTAAAAAGAGCAAATGTTGATGGTGGGTTTATGGGTTATAGCTGTATATTTTATTCTTTATTATAATAATCTAAGGGACATTGAATAAATACTCATATAAAAACATGAATGTCGTTAGGCGTATAATAACAAGTTTGCAATTCCAAACGTCTAAACACTATAAAATCGCAACTGCCGGGAGCGGGTTTTCAGACAATTTCTGCCGGTGCCATGATTGGAGGGGCCTCAAGCGTAAAACCTATGCGGTACATAATCTATACTACGTTAGAAATATCAAAGAATAATATTGTAAAACATTAGAGTAAAAAAACCTAGATTTTAATTGCGAAATTTTATATTTTTAATGCTAAATTCATGTTGATAAATGAACAAAATCATTTTTCAGCATATTTAAAGGCTTAAAACTCAAAACCAGCGCACATACCTTTAACGGAATGTATTCTGGGTAAAATAAGGGCGTAAAGAAAACGCGGAGCAAAAACCAAAAGAAAAATATTAAAAATGTTTTTTTTATACAGCGTGCGCTCCTCTGTTTCCTCTGTTTCATAATTTATTTTTCAGTACTCGTACGTGATTAAGACACAACTTTTACATAATATGAAAGGCAATGAAAGGTTCTACACGTGGTATTACTTTAAAAATAAAAATAAATATAGTCGACTAACAAAAAAATCCGCAGTTTAGGTCACAGTTGTTCGCGGAGGCATGTTTGGGGATTTTTACAAAGATTGGATCGACGAATAATAAATAGTAGATGTAATGTCGTTTTACTGACTTGCATATATATCACAATAAAAAAATATCGAAACTCTTTGTCAAAAAAATATCGAAACTCTCTTTTGAATACTTTGAGATTGAGAGTGGTTCAAAAACGCCACACACGAAAATCGTCAAATCCCACCATCGGCATTTGCTCTTTTTTAGCATTTTTAGACGCCTAAAACTCAAAACCAAGGCAAATACTTTTAACGGAATGTATTCTGGCTAAAAGAAGGGTGTGAAGAAAACGCAACGCCAGAAAAATAAAAAAAATAAAAAAGTATTTTTTTATACAGCGTGCTGAAGTTGAACGAAAAGTGAAAACCCTCTTGATAAGCCTGCTGAAGGCTCCCGTCGTGAATTCTTATGAGCTTTGGAATATTTCCTGGGTTGCCAAATATTTGACATTATCAATTACTATTACCAACGTTACTCAAATCTATTATCAATGGTACAGTATCAATAGTTTTCAATAATCGAGTGCCGATAGCACGCAATCGATATTTTTGCGGTAGTCAACCATCTATAGTGTCATCGATAGTTTTTACGGTACTCGGCTCCGGATGTATTGATAGTTTATACATATGTACCGACAGTCAACCAACGATCGGATACTATTGATAGTTTTATAATAGTATACTCTTGACAGTACAGGGTTTCAGCAGATTGTGTACGCACTCCGATAACGATAGGATGCGGGCGCAAACACAGTTGTCGGTTGTCGATGTAGCGCGTATCGCTATCAGAGCTGTAAAAATATCTGCTGAAAAATATACAAATTCACCTGTTCACAGACTGCACTGAGGTGAAGTCCCTATATGATATTCACTGGTAACAAAAAGCATATCGAGGGGCTTTACACCGAGGCCCTTAAGCGCTTCATCGCTCCGCCAACGGAACAGCGCCGCGCACGCCATCAAGAATATTTGCACGGCCCTACAAAGAGACGATGGGACCGCTGTAACGATACGATGGATCCTGGGAAACGATGGGCACCCCGGCAACGAGCGGACCCACGAGCTGGCGAGCGAGGCTTGACAACACCGCTCCCGGCACGGGGACCCGACGTGGCTGACACCCTTCCAAAGACCCCGAGGAGCTCTGGAGCCGCCGCCAACGAAGACGGCAGGGCCTGCTTCCTACAATCATACCTTGGCAAACCTCACTCATGAGGGCACTCACTCACCCTTACTCACCCTCATCCTCACAGGTGAGGTGAAGGTGAGTGAGTTTCTGAACCAGGAAAATTCATGAGTGTGAGGGTGAGTGAGGGCCGTGAGGGCTGTGAGGGCCGTGAGTGCGTGAGGGCCGTGAGGGCGGTGAGTGCGTGAGGGGCGTGAGGGCCATGAGTGCGTGAGGGGCGTGAGGGCCATGAGTGAGTGAGGGGCGTGAGGGCTGTGAGGGCGTGAGGGGTGTGAGGGCCGTGAGGGCGGTGAGTGAGTGAGGGGCCTGAGGGCCATGAGTGCGTGAGGGGCGTGAGGGCTGTGAGGGCTGTGAGGACCGTGAGTGCGTGAGGGGTGTGAGTGCCGTGAGGGCGGTGAGTGCGTGAGGGGCGTGAGGGTGAGTGAAGGGCTGAAGGTGAGTGTGAGTGTGAGTGTGAGGGTGAGTGAGGGGCTGAGGGTGAGTGTAGCTGTGAGGGTGAGGGTGAGTGAGGGGCTGACGTGAGTGTGGCTGTGAGGGTGAGGGTGAGTGAGGGCGACCTAAAATGCCGACCTCTGGTTAATATCGTGCTAAGGGTTACGCGATAAACATCCCAGTTGGTAATCTGATGCGTTCTGACCTTCCGTGGGATGGCCGTGATGGGGAGGAGCAAGATGGGCACGTGGTCACTTCCCCATGTGTCAGGTTCTGCATTCCAGACCATCTGTATTTCGGGTGATACGAATGTTAGATCGAGAACACTGTCTGTTTTAAGGAGAGGACGAATGAATGTTGGCGATCCGTCGTTGAGGCATCTTAAGCCTAGATCTGTCGTTACATTAATGAGCGCATTTCCCCTTTGTGTGGTTGTGTCACTTCCCCAAACAGGGTGGTTCGCATTAAAATCTCCGCACCATATAATTGGCCCAGGACAGCGTTTTCTGATCTTTCTCATTTCATCGGGATCCCATGGTTGGTTAGGACGTATGTAGCTTGAGACAACAGTAATATCTTGCTTGTTCATTCTTATTGTTACGGCTGTATGTTCATCGTATAGAGTGTTCAAGTCGCTAAGGTCGATTTCCATTTGCTTGAGGTGACTCTGCACGAATATAGATGCCCTAGACTTGCCGTCGAGGTGCGGTGTCTTACTGTGATATTGGACGTATGGGGATAATCGATGAGGTCCTGGTTCCACATACGTTTCTTGAAGAGCAAGAACATTTGGTTGAAGCTCCAGGAGGCGGCGACGAAGTTCGGCAAGTCGAGGTCGAAGAGTATTAACATTCCACTGGATGATCGATGGAAGCATCTTGATACGACCTGGCGCGACCGGCGCGCGCACAGGGATCCTGCAGCGTTGCTCTCAGGCATCGCTGTGTTGAGAATTTTTCACGATTCCGACGATAGTTGTCTCAAAGAGCATCATTCCTTGCAAAATTGTCTTCAAGGTGCTTGGTGGCATTTGTGCAATGGCGCTCCGCAGTGCAGAGAAGATGAAGCCTATTATGCTATCGGCGGATGTGGCTGATTCTTGCGCTGGCTCCTCAGACACACGTCGACCAGAAAGTACATCACTGTATGCAAGGTTTCTCTTTGGTCTAGTCTGGGTAATTTCTTGTTGGTCCTTCTTCGCATCTGACTTTCCTGAGTTTTCTTTATCAGTGGATGGAGAACGTTTAGAAGGGATATTCATTGACCTCGATGTATCTCTTTTTGACGAGTCCTTCTTAGGTTGATTTTTTCGTCCTGCTTGCGCATGGGAACGATCTGCGTGCGTTGTTTCTTTTGGAGCGCAGGATATTCTTGTGCTTCAGGCAGTTCGCGTTGCGTTTCAGCAAGCTTTGGTCCGTGAATGAAAGATTTTTTCTTGAAAGCGCTGCCAGGCGTACCTTGCAATTTGCATAAGAAGCAGGATGGTCACCAAGACAGTTTGCACATTTGGTGGGAAGTGTGCCAGGGCATTCTTTGGACGAGTGTGGTTCTCCACATCTTTTGCATTTTGTTTTCCCCTTGCAGTACTTTTGCAATGTGGCCGAGGGCCTGGCAGTTGAAACACCTTGGAGGTGCTTCAATGTACTCGGTTACCTCGTGCCGTGTGAAGCCGAGGTTGATCTTGTCCGGTCGTTCGGTGTTTGGACGGAATGTTAGAACTACTCGGTCGGTTGGTTGGGCAACATCTGTTGCAATTTCGCGTCGCTGGTAGAGCCGACGAGCGGCAATCACACCGGTTGGTCCCAGAAATTCGTTAAGGTCATTATCAGTGTACCACTTTGGTACTCCTTTGATGAGACCGAAGTTTTGCAGGTACGCTTTGGGTATAGTTGCTTGTACTGGGATCCCACAAAGGGAGTGCACTTTGAGAAGCCGATGCACAGTCGGTACTTCTGAGACATCAAGTAAAAGACCTCCCCTCGCTGTAAAACGATGTCTCACGATGGGCGCGCCAGCCAGTGTCTCTACTTCAGCAGACAATTTCAGCGGGTTTTGTTGCTGCAACCGCTTGTCCTCCTGCACGGGCGTTAGAAGGACTGGGACCCCTGTCGTTCTCTGTCGACGATGTTGCACTAAGGTGAACTCAGAGTCCTCTCCGGCTTCCGTCTCTTCCATTTTTTCGGGGTGGTCGTTCACAGATATCTCCTCATCATCACCGTCTCCCTTACGTCGTTTAGTTTGGGGGCTTACTTGTGTTCCATTGTAGGTATGGTCTGATTCGGGAATATCCGAGGTCGGGGCTGGGGGATGTCCATCGGCACAGGACATACCAGGTGTACCCCTGCCTCGAAAGGCCAAGGTTGACTTGAATGGGCGTCTTAAATTATACGTATCGGAAAATTGAAACAAGAGAAGAAAAAATGGCGACCTAGTCAGATAGGATTCTTCTTCCTCCTCTTCGGTACGAAGAGCGTGAGGCACAGTTTTCGGTCGCGGAACATGCGGGTTCTTTCATAGTGGTAGAGGATGAAGAAGACTTAAAACTTGCTTCTATAGGCGTTGAGAGAAGCCAGGGGCCAGAAGACGTGCTTCTGTCTAAAACGTTGACTGGTGAACAACTCACGGAAGTGAAGGCACTCCTGTACAACTATGATGACGTCCTCTCCGATGTACAGGGGAAAACGGATTCTACAATGCCATTTGGAACTCAGTCTATCTATGCTCGAACGCAAACTACATGATGTAGAAAACTGCATCGGGCACTGATTGGCTATTCTCTCGGGTCACGTGACATGACGTTGAAATGTAGTTTTTCCCTATGCAGTTCGAGCTATGCTCGTAAAATGATGCAGTTGGCGGTGACGTCAAAATGTCGTCACGATGCACTTTGACGATGCAGTTAACTGAGTGGTCGAGACGAAGCCAGAGATCAATCTGCATCGTAAAAGATGGCGACCCTAACATCTGCATCTCTACTGTTGGGTTCGCCAGCGGATCGAGTTTTTAGAGATCACCGGGATGCTTTCGAGACGAGCGATGCGAGGTTTGTGGAGGGCGAATACCGGCTGACCAAAGGGGTGACTCGCTGGCTGTGCGACCAGCTTTGCGGAAAGCTCCAGCGGCGTCGCGAAGGGCCCCGTGTGCTGACGGTCGAACAACAAGTCCTCGCAGCTCTGCGCTTCTACGCCGCTGGCGGCTTCCAGGGAACCGTCAGGAGCGACGAAAACATTGGTGTTCACCAGTGCTCTGTGAGTCGCGTACTTGTTGATGTCACCAACGCTATCATCGATTGCCTCGGATCAAAGTGGCTGTGTTTCCAGCAAACGCAAGCAGACAAGGCGCCCACAAAAAGGAAGTTCTTCGAGCGATGCAAGTTCAGCGGCGTGATCGATACATATTCTAAATACTCTTACACGATTCAACACGATTGTGTTTTCATTTGAGTGCATCCCATATAAGCGATTTGGCTGAGCGAAAAGCCAAGCAAGCAACGGTAACAGGCTTAAGTTGAGCTAGTTCGTTCATACTTCAGGTAGAAAGAGAGAGAGAGAGAGAGAGAGATACTTTATTTTAAAGCAACTACTTCAGTAAGGCCAGCTGAACTTAAATAAACATACACATAAAGAAAAGACCATACACACCGTGGGTCTAACAACTGATTTTCTTTTTCCTCCTCTTCTACTACGAAGCCTACTTCAGGGAGATATTCTTTTCTTCTTTTTTGCTTCCTACCTCACCGAAAATTTAACCCTCGAAGTAACATTTTTTCTTTCTCGTGCAGCACGAGATTAGCTGCACTAACGCATGCAGTCAAACAAAGTCAAAAAGTCAAATTTGTCGTTAGTTGTTTATTCAGCAGGAGGTTAGTCTGCCTGAACATGGCGACATTGTTACCCACTGTAGATAAGCAATTTAGCCAGTGCAGTACGACTGCTAGCCCGGGTCTTTAACGTGCATCACGCAGTAGTGATACACGACCGCACGCCGGAACGATGCTCATCCATATCGAAACGGGCAGGGGCGGGGTTTGAACCCAGGATCCCTGGGTTCTGCAGCGCGAGCTTTTGTTCCACGTGCTCCGAGCTGGTGTGCGCTAGCCCACTCGGCGATTCTTCGAAATTCCCTCTAGGGAAAAAAAAACGATGTAGTTTCAACTCAATCGCCACAGATCGGCGACGTCACCGGACACGTCACGATGCAGTTCTCTTCCGATGTAGTTTGTTGGCGATGGAGATTAGGCTCCTCCCACCGGCGACGTCACGATGCAGTTTCTCCACCGCTTTTTCCAGCATAGACAGACAGTACGTCGGCACCTGTCAGAACCCCTCAGTACCCAATTCCATTTGCAATGAAGGAAACGATTGAAAAAAAAAGTACAGGAGATGCTGAAGCCGGGGATAGTTGAGAGATCCACTTCTCCCTAAAACTCCCGCTGGTCTTAGTGAGAAAATCAGATGGTGCAGTAAGGCTTTGTATTGACTTTTGCATAAGATAACTCGATTCGCATTTCATCATAACTTGTTATTGCCTAAGCCTAGGACTAACTATGGTAAATTTACCACCAACTTCTCAGCCACGGCTGTGTGGAATTCATTACCTTTAGCCATCAAGCAATCACCATCAATTCACGTGTATGAGCAGAAACTTCGCATATTTCTTCAGTCCTTTTAGTCATACATTGCTGTCATGACGTCATTGTGTATCTCTCTTTTTGATAGTTGCCGTTTTTGTCTCTCATATTATTGTAATTAGTACTGCATTTCACTTATTCTCTAAAATTGATTTGCAATTCCAACTGTTATAACCTTGCTCTGTTTATTCAGTGTTATTTTATTTATAAGTTGATAATTATTATGAGTGTTTAACTTACTGTTATTTTGTCCATTTTATATCACTGCAATTAGTTTTGTGTTTCACCCATTCATGTCATAATTTATTTTCTATTCTGACTGCTGTAAATTTGTTTTATTATTATTGCTACCATTAACAGGAGGTCCCTTTCCAGTCTCTGACTCTGGGACCTCCTTCTGTAATATTTCTAATGTATTTACCTTTTGATCTACGCACAATAAACCCTGAAACCTGAAACGACTCAACAACGTCTTAATGCCAGACGCCGAACCTATCCCGCGAATTGACATCGTGCTCGCTGACGTAGGACCAAAGAAATTGCTTTCCAAGTTGTATTTGGCAAACAAATATTGGCAGATTCCCGTCAGAAACGATTCGAAAACAAAAACACCTTTCTCAACTCATTCTGGTTTGTATCAGTTTGCGTATTAGCCATATTGCAGAATCAAGATGGCCTCAGCTGTCTTTAAGCGATTGATGAGGCAGCTCCTGACGAACGTATTCCAATTGTCCAGCATTATACAGATGATGTGCTGTCTGTCTATGCTGGAAAAAGCGGTGTAGAAACTGCATCGTGACGTCGCCGGTGGGAGGAGCCTAATCTCCATCGCCAACAAACTACATCGGAAGAGAACTGCACCGTGACGTGTCCGGTGACGTCGCCGAACAGTGGCGATTGGGTTGAAACTACATCGTTTTTGTTTTCCCTACAGGGAATTTCGGAGAATCGCCAAGTGGGCTAGCGCACACCTGCTCGGAGCACGTGGAGTAAAAGCTCGCGCTGGAGAACCCAGGGATCCTGGGTTCAATCCACAGTGGTTCCATCCCCGCGCCTGCCCGTTTCGTTCTGGATGAGCACCGTACCGGCGTGCGGTCGTGTATCACTACTGCGTGGTGCAAGTTAAAGACCCCGGGCTAGCAGTCGTACTGCACTAGCTAAATTGCTTATTTACAGTGGATAACAATGCCGCCATGTTCAGGCAGACTAACCTCCTGCTGTATAAACAACTAACGACAAATTTTACTTTTTAACTATGTTTGACTGCGTTAGTGCAACTTCTCTCGTGCTGCACGAGAAAGAAAAAATGTTCCTTCGGAGGTTAAATATTTGGTGAAGTAGGAAGCAAAAAAGAAGAAAAGAGAATATTTCCCTCAAGTTGGGTTTGTAGTAGAAGAGGAGGAAAAAGAAAATCAGTTGTTAGTCCCACGGTGTGTATGGTATTTTCTTTATGTGTATGTTTATTCTAGTTCAGCTGGCCTTACCTGAAGTAGTTGCTTTAAAATAAAGTATATATATATCTCTCTCTACCTGAAGTATCAACGAACTAAGCTCAACTTAAGCCTGTTACCGTTGCTTGCTTGGCTTTTCGCTCAGCCAAATCGCTTATATGGGGTGCACTCAAATGAAAACACAATCGTGTTGAATCGTGTAAGAGTGTTTAGAATATTTATCGATCACGCCGCTGAACTTGCATCGCTCGAAGACCTTCCTTCTTGTGAGCGCCTTCTCTGCTTGAGTTTGCTGGAAACACAGCCACTTCGATCCGAGGCAGTCGATGATAGCGTTGGTGACATCAACAAGTACGCGACTCACACGGACTGGTGAACACCAATGGTTTCGTCGCTCCCGACGGTTCCCTGGAAGCCGCCAGCGGCGTAAAGCGTAGAGCTGCGAGGACTTGTTGTTCGACCGTCAGCACACGGGGCCCTTCACGACGCCGCTGGAGCTTTCCGCGAAGCTGGTCGCACAGCCAGCGAGTCACCCCTTTGGTCGACCGGTATTCCACCACAAACCTCGCATCGCTTGTCTCGAAAGCATCCCGGTGATCTCTAAAAATTGATCTGCTGGCGAACCCAACAGTAGAGATGCATACGTTAGGGTCGCCATCTTTTACGATGCAGATTGATCTCCGACTTCGTCTCGACCACTCAGTCAAACCAACGCCTCGTCAAACTCGGTTAAGGCTGCGGTCCCACGGCAGCCATCTTGAACAAGGCGTTAGTAGGTTCAACCAATAGATGGCGACACGCACCCGTGGGGTAGCCGAAATATTGGTTCACGGTGGGATGGCTCGAGCACCATCACGTTCCCCTCGTGGCCTTGCTCGCGCCGCTGCCAGCTGTGCTCAGCTGGCTCAATAGCGTGGCCGAGCAAACTCATCTATGCGAGAAAGTCAGGCTGATATAGGGGGTATTCACTGGCCGCCATATTTGAGGTCACTGTTTAGAGCGCATGCTCAGAACGAGCTCACATTGATAGGCTGTCAAGACCGGCAATCTTGATGGTGCGGGGTGCACGTTGCAAAATAACTGTGGAAGCTAGCCATCAGCACGTGCTCAGCATTAGCGCACACGGATATGGCCACCAGTGAATACACCCTATAGGGACATGCGCGTTCGGCGGTTGCGACAGGCTTTCGCAATAAATCTTACCAAGAAGGAATCAATTGTTGATTGACGTGTCAATATTCTGCCAATGAAAAATTATTCTGCAGGAATGCACGCTCAGTAGTCTCAATCTTCCAAGACACCAGTGGAAGCGGACGTCTAGTAAACTGCTTCGCGATTTACGGTATTCACCTCGCCATTATAATGACGACTGAAAAGTGACGTAACGAAATATTGTGTTTCACGGGATCCGGAAGATGTTGTAATGGTTGTTACATTATAGTTCCCAGAAAACAAGCGCCGTTGCAATATTTTCGGAAGTACCGACACAGATTATGTTGTAAGTACAGCTTAGGAGGAATATGATGAAAAGCATCAGTATAAATAGGAAGACGTTTATTAGCCTAGAGTCACTAAATAAAGCTACGCTTTCAGAGTACCGCATTCCTTTTCTTTGCCATTTTGCCGACAATACAGTCGCTCTATTCAACTATATCCTGGTTCGCTGCGGCATCATTGGACAACGGCCGTCACGTGAGTCGCTATCATCATCATCGTGTTTTTTCAACGCCACCATCTTGGGTCCAGCGATCTTCTGCCTGCTGCTGTTTGGTGTTTACTGCCCGCGCACGCTGAAGTCCGTCGCTCAGCACGCGCGTTTTCCGTGCTACGTCGAGATACGAACAACACGACTTTGATTCGCCACCACAGCTGCGGCCACGGCAGCTGGCGCAGGAGACGGCTACAGCTCGGCTTGGCTCAGCTACAGTCACTCCTCCAACTGCGCGCGGACCCAAGATGGCGGCGCCTGACGCGCTTCAGACGCCATGTTTGGGAGTTTCGGTACTCTGAAAGCGTAGCTTTATTTAGTGACTCTATATTAGCCGTGAAGACACTATGATTGTGCGGCGTTTAGTGACGGCAAGTGATGAGCGTTCGGGAATTTATAAGTTCACATGATTGCAAACTATAGACACGCGGACAATAAAGAACTGTTTTGTCGGGAGATGGAGTTGTGGTGATGACCTGTCTGTCTATGCTGGAAAAAGCGGTGGAGAAACTGCATCGTGACGTCGCCGGTGGGAGGAGCCTAATCTCCATCGCCAACAAACTACATCGGAAGAGAACTGCACCGTGACGTGGCCGGTGACGTCGCCGAACAGTGGCGATTGAGTTGAAACTACATCGTTTTTGTTTTCCCTACAGGGAATTTCGGAGAATCGCCGAGTGGGCTAGCGCACACCAGCTCGGAGCACGTGGAGCGAAAGCTCGCGCTGCAGAACCCAGGGTCTACAGGGGAACAGCGCACCCGCAAACAGTCACTCGAGTCAACACACACACAAAAGAAAGAGACACTTACACAGCGCTGTGTAAGTGTCTCTTTTTGTGTGTGTTGACTCGAGTGACTGTTTTGCGGGTGCGCTGTTCACCCCTGTAGATCATGAGCAACCAACTCGCCCGAACCTCTGTGTTAACAAGAACCCAGGGATCCTGGGTTCAATAGACCATTTGCTATTTTACCCAAGCATCAAGGAGAATGCAGGGATTGGTGTTCCACGCGCCACACGCGCACGCCTTCCCCGTATAAAATATTCGAAGTAAATAACCAAAATAAAGCGTTGACGAACGCGCGTGCGAGATTCCATTTCTTTTAGGATTTTTCTTTAGAAAATTTACTACTGCTGAAGCCAGCACGTGCGGCGCGTGGAACACCAATCCCTGCATTCTCCTTGATGCTTGGGTAAGACAGCAATAGGTCTATTCCCGCCCCTGCCCGTTTCGATCTGAATGAGCATCGTACCGGCGTGTGGTCGTGTATCACTACTGCGTGATGCACGTTAAAGACCCCGGGCTAGCAGTCGTACTGCACTGGCTAAATTGCTTATCTACAGCATGGGAAACAATGTCGCCGTGTTCAGGCAGACTAATCTTTTGCTGTATAAACAACTGGGGGATCGGTGGCCGAGTGGTCTAGCGCACACCAGCTCGGAGCACGTGGAGCGAAAGCTCGCGCTGCCAGAACCCAGGATACTGGGCTCAATTCCCGCCCCTGCCCGTTTCGATCTGGATGAGCATCGTACCGGCGTGCGGTCGTGTATCACTACTGCGTGGTGCACGTTAAAGACCCCAGGCTAGCGGTTTGTACTGCACTGGCTAAATTGCTCATCTACAGCTGGGAGACTCGTCGCCCTTGGAGGCAGACCAAGTTCTAGGCTGTATAAACATACACACAACCCAAATTTTTTGTATAAACAACTAACGACACATTTTACTTTTTTGACTAGGTTTGACTGTGTTAGTGCAACTTCTCTCGTGCTGCACGAGAAAGAAAAAAATGTTCCATCGGGGGTTAAATTTTCGGTGAAGTATGAAGCAAAAAAAAGAAGAAAAGAGAATATTCCCTCAAGTTGGGTTCGTAGTAGAAGAGGAGGAAAAAAGAAAATCAATTGTTAGCCCGTTAGCCCCACGGTGTGTATGGTATTTTGCTTTATGTGTATGTTTACTCTAGTTCAGCTGGCCTCACCTGAAGTAGTTGCTTTAAAATAAAGTATATATGTATATCTCTCTCTCTACCTGAAGTATGAACGAACTAGCTCAACTTAAGCCTGTTACCGTTGATTGCTTGGCTTTTCGCTCAGCCAAATCGCTTATATGGGGTGCACTCAAATGAAGACACAATCGTGTTGAATCGTGTAAGAGTATTT
The DNA here is from genome assembly GCA_037355805.1 of Ixodes ricinus. Taxonomy (NCBI): domain Eukaryota; kingdom Metazoa; phylum Arthropoda; class Arachnida; order Ixodida; family Ixodidae; genus Ixodes; species Ixodes ricinus. The sequence continues at coordinate 16,339 of JAZHYW010068781.1, forward strand.
AGAATATTTATCGATCACGCCGCTTAACTTGCATCGCTCGAAGAACTTCCTTTTTGTGAGCGCCTTCTCTGCTTGAGTTCGTTGGAAACACAGCGACTTCGATCCGAGGCAATCGATGATAGTGTTGGTGACATCACCAAGTACGCGACTCACAGAGCACTGGTGAACAGCAATGTTTTCGTCGCTCCTGACGGTTCCCTGGAAGCCGCCAGCGGCGTAAAAGCGTAGAGCTGCGAGGACTTGTTGTTCAACCGTCAGCACACGGGGCCCTTCACGACGCCGCTGGAGCTTTCCGCGAAGCTGGTCGCACAGCCAGCGAGTCACCCCTTTGGTCAGCCGGTATTCGCCCACAAACCTCGCATCGCTCGTCTCGACAGCATCCCGGTGATCTCTAAAAACTCGATCCGCTGGCGAACCCAACAGTAGAGATGCATATGTTAGGGTCGCCATCTTTTACGATGCAGATTGATCTCTGGCTTCGTCTCGACCACTCAGTTAACTGCATCGTCAAAGTGCATCGTGACGACATTTTGACGTCACCGCCAACTGCATCATTTTACGAGCATAGCTCGAACTGCATAGGGAAAAACTACATTTCAACGTCATGTCACGTGACCCGAGAGAATAGCCAATCAGTGCCCGATGCAGTTTTCTACATCATTTAGTTTGCGATCGCCACCGACACCTGGGACGAACATATGGACACACTGCAACGGGAGATGTAAAAAATACGGCAGGCGGGAATCACGGTGAAGCCAACAAAGTGTGAAATAGGAATGGAAAAAATATCTTTCCTCGATCACGAGCTAGGAAACACAGAAGTAAGACCACTGTCCTCATCACCTCAAGAAAATAAAAAAGCAGAGGAACCGAAGACAAAACAAAAGATTTCGATCTTTCTTAGGCTTAACGGGATACTATAGATTGTTCATCCCTAACTATGCGGAAATTCCGGGTTCTTTGGTGGAACTAACAAAAAAGTGTGAACGAAACGACGAGGAATGGACGGCCGCGCGCGAGAGAGCCTTCAACGAGTTGAAGCGGGCACTTACGAATTCGCCTATTCTTAAAAGCGCAGTCTTCTCGAAATAGTTTGTCCTAAGAACCGATTCCTCCGAGCACAGCTTGGGGGCGGTGCTTATGGAGGAACACGAGGGGATACTGCATCCTTTAGTGGATGCCAGTAAGCAGCTCCCATAGAGTTATTAAAATGTACCCTGGAGGTTCAACTGGCGCTAGTGTCTATGCGACTTCCGGGAGGCGAATTGAAGTAGGCAGCGAACCAGTCTACTTTTGCAGTGCTCCTGTGCCATTCGTTTTAGTTACAACATTTCTTTTTTATCACTGAACGATGTTAAACTTCGTTAAATTTCAGCCCCTATAGTCTCTGTTCCATGGCAGGTATGTAAAAATGAGCAACGATGCTAAGCAAAATAACAATGGAAAAGAATGTAGAGTGTGTTCAAGGTTCGCTAGCATTCCGGTGGCGCTTATATATTGTTAATATGCCAGTCCTATCATCATATGAAAATGACTCCGTCGTGCATCTTTACGATCAACTAAAAAAACATTCGAACGCCAAAAAAAATTTAAGCACGCGAGCTACGAAAGGTGTGTCTTTTTATTATTTCCTATGTCGGGCAGTTTTTATCGGGCACCTGCTCTCTGGCATCTCCTTTTTGCAAAGATTTGGAGCGTGCGGGTGATGATTTGAACCCAGAACAAGCATCTTCGCGCATCTTCATGAGCAGAAAGAATAAAACAGTACTTATTTATTGCGAAATCTGACTGTATTACGTGGCTTTCAATTAATCTTGATCGTCTGCATGCACAAGGAGTTGCTTATCCAGTGTTAAACTGCGTAGGTCTGGCCGTCTCTCTTGGTTTTCCACATGCTCTTCGCTCGTTTGGCACGTATATCGCCCATGCTGGAAAGCGTCGACGTCGTGTTCGCGCAAACAATATCCGACAGTGCAAACAGATACACGTACGAAGCGGTTTTAGCCCCGTATTTTATGCCACGTTCAAATAAAAACGCCGTAACTGACCAATTATTTCGTCTGTGTGACTGAGAAATTGTTCAAATGTTCCTAGTACGTACAAATTATTCGTGATATTTGCTCTTATGTCGAGCGCAGAGAAAAAATGCACTCGCTTTTCCCCATAGAAATGCATTACCGGAAGTCAATTTCTGACAGGTTGTTGTCTGCTTCAATTTCCAGCAGCACACTAGCGCCAGTTGAACCTCTAGCGTACATTATAATAACTCTATGGCAGCTCTTTCCCAGAGAGAAGAACTTGTCTAAGATTGAGAGAAAGTGCCTGGCACTTGTATGGGCAGTAAATAAGTTTCATCTGTACTTATACGGTAGGCATTTCGTGGTGCAAACATACCATCAGCCGCTACAGTACTTAAAGAAAGCAAAGCAGCTCAACAGTCAGGTGCGCCACTGGAGTTTTTTTATTGCAAGAATATTCGTTTCAAGTAGAACACATTAAAGGCACCGAAAATGTTGGAGCGGATTACCTTAGTCGGTTGTGATTTTGTACTTGGCAAAGGAACACATCATTACGAATATTTGGCGTATTTTGTTTTGTTGACTAAGAGAAAGTAGAAAAAAAAATTTAAAGGGGAGTCGTTGTAATGATGTGATCAATGCGGCACAGTGTTCTAGAGGATGTAATGGCAAGAGCGGCGCCCGCTTACAATGGGCCGCGTGAAGACGGTCAACGCAGATGGCCGCGAGTGGCGCTGGAGTTCCGAGCCCTATAGAGTGCCTTCATACACATGCGCGCTTTTGCTTGGAGTGGTGACATCTCAGCAATTTTACCACCCGGTAGTTTTTTTGTGCATTTTGAAGTGCGCGCAATCCCGTGTCACTCAGCTCGAGCGTGTAGTTTTGGCTAATGCATAGACGCCATTTTACCGCCCATGTCACGCACCGAGTGCGCGAGAGCGTCACGCGCTAGCACATTCATGGAAACAATGGATGTCTTCAACCTGAGACAGACAGACATGTAGGCACTCTATACTTCATTTCAGCTTGGGTCCAGACGCAGCCGATGCTACAAACGCGAGCTCCGGGCTTCCAGCGTCCCTGCCAAGCACGCGCGCTCGTGCAGTACAGGCACTGCTCAGGGCCACACGCTCGTGCTTGTAGCATCGGCTGTGTCTGGACCCAAGCTGAAACGAAGTATAGAGCCCTAGGAGAATTTGTGGCAGATGGCAGATGTGCAATGAGCGATGAAGACGAAGCTGAGGCGGTACGCTTTGCCCAAACGTAGCACTGTATCACTTTTCTTTGTGGTGTAGTGGTGGGGAGTCTTCACCGTTCCATTGCCGTCTCCGTCATTAATACAAAACGACTTGGCCACAAGTCGGGCTACCAGCGATTGTAAGCAATCGCTGTTTCGTGCGCCAAAGGAGGAGTCGCGCAGACTACAGTGGAAAAAAAATCTTAATCGAGAAGATAAACGCCTCACCGGGACATCAGCGGTGTGTGAGAGACATTTTGAACCGCGCCTTTTCTTTCGGGACTATGTGCACATCGTCAATGGCGAAGAGGTTATGATTCTATGCCGCAATATGTTATGGCTATTTTGTAGTCTTTTTGCGAAGTATGTTGCTGGATATCTGCCATGTGCTTGCTGTGCATGTCGATGAAGTGTATTACCACTTTTGAGAGGTCATAAAGCAGTGAGTTAAGAATACATTTCTTTTTTCATATTAGGGGTTGTTGAAGTTTGTGTTCATATTGTATTTTAATGCATCATGTACTCCCGATCGAGATATTGGTTCTTCATAGACTGCCTTCCACAAAAGACAATTTGCTATATGTTCGCCAGTTGCAGTGGCACCTTGGCCGTTCCCAAACGCGCTCGGCCTTGCACCTTAGACAACGCTGGTCCCCTGCATCAGCAACACGATGACAAAAAACAATACACCAGTTTATTGTTCCTCTCACCATTAAAAAAGTGAGAGCTTTATTAAAATTTATTAGTCTATTTTTCCTTGTTATATCAGTATCGTGTGGTCTCTTGCGCAGCTATTAAGCGTGCAGTCCAAATCATAGCGTTGCTTAACGACCTGATAGTACTGGGAAGGGGGAGGGGGAGTTGATATTAATCAAATGATCTCTATCAAAAACACGCGAATGATGAAAGTAGAGGATATCACACCCTCTCGAGGCATTAGTCCAAAGGAAAACCTACAATTGTTTACATTAGCAAGTGTTCTTTGTCGCGAAAAGCTCAAGTTGAGCCACAGTAGTACACGCCAATCAGCGCCGACGACGAAGCTGACGGGGTCACGTTCCGAGGGCTCAGAATAGCAGCGCTACGGTGTCGTCTACGCACAAGATCTTCACGCGGCGGCCACCGCTCTTGCCACTACAACTCTCTAGAACACTGTAAATACGGCGAAAAAAAAACGAAAGAAAATGGAAGGAGACGAGGAGAAAAGGGATAGAAAAAGAAGTCGAGGTGAACGAGGAGATTCGGGGCGGAGAGCGGGCGCATTCGAAAAAGCATGGCTCCGCAATTCATCGGCGAAGCTGTCATCCACAGAAGTCGGCCGACCTGTCCTCACCGTCAACTCGGAACGTCAAGCCTGGCTCAAGAGCGAACGGGCAAAGCCATCCCAACAACAGGTGGACTGGTCACCATCAGTACGCCGGCAGCTGGAGCCAAACGAGACCAGCTTCCGCCACCGGGGAGGCGCCTAAAACCAGTGTAAACCAGTGCCAACCTTGGCAAGTCGAACATTGGATGTACACGCTTTTCTTTTATTTATTTGTTGATAAGTTTTCTTTCTTTTTTTTTTTACGAGGTTTTGGAAAGAAGAACAACAACTATACTCTGTTTCACCTTATGATGTACCACAGGGAAGGCTTCAGGCGTGAGCTCCTTGCTCTAGGGCACATCTCGGCGGCACAAGCTCTCGTGCATTAAGGGCAGCTGCCAACGCCATGAGCTCGCGCGTCTAGCCTTCACTGCGGTACAATATAAGATGAAACGGAGTTTAGGTGCAAATATATTTCTTTGGTATAAACAATCAAACGGACCTCTCAGTTTCCTTTCTTCTTACCATAATAAACCTGACAAGGTGACCCACTAGACGCCTTGAAAAGACCCATCAAGCAATATTGACATTCACCTTTTTTTTAGTCAATCATGTGAAGCGCCTCAGTTCACGTTGAATGCCAATGCGGCACTCAAGTCCAATATGCGCTAAGCCGAGTTCAGAGTGATCGCTGACAAAACATTCCTGTCGAACAAATGCCTTAAATATGAAGGCCTTGGGTAATTAGCTTAGTAGCTACTGTACTTCGCTTCAGCAAAATTTGGCAAACGGCCACTGCTACGGTCCCACTGAGCCAATATGCACGTTGGAGAGAGGTATGTGACAACTCATCTTCAGAGTGCTGTCCCTCTGCAGAGATTGGTCGCATACCTCCACTCCGTCTCTCTGATTGGCTCGATGGGGCTGTGGCAGTTGCCCTTTGCCAAGTTATGGTGAAACAAAGTACACGCAGCACACAGTTCTGAAAAGAGTCGATTGATTTGACTGAAAGTAATGGTAGTCACCATTTCGCAACAAGACTGCTTCTTCGGGCAAGGGGCGGACAAACATATACAACGTATCTCGCCCAGGTAATTAGAACAAGTAAATGGACGACCGACTGATTCAACGGGCTCTTGGCGAAACAACCTAGGGCTGCAGTAAATCCTATGAAAGGGGAAAACGTGAAGTTAATCTTCTATTTCCAAATTGCCTTAAATTTAACGAATTGTTAAAATAAGTGGTGTTATCTCTGGATCTATAAGGAGTGGGGTTGCATTTGTTATTTAAGATTCTAGATGCTGGAATGGTGGATTAGACAACCATTTTAGAGGAGTTTGATCATATACATGAAGGTCATTGCGGACTAGTGATACCGATAGGCAGGGTCAAAAGCCTACTAATTTCTAAGGGACGTCGGATGCAGTAATTTTTGCACTGATCGATGAAAAATGTAAAGTTTCGCTAACTGTGTTTTGAGTTCTTAGGAGATAAGTGAACTGTTTTTTGAATGTTGGTAACGGACTTTTTTTCGGATGTTTGGTTCGAATGCTTTGTAAGAGATAGCGTTCGCGTCACTCAAAACAAACCCCAACTTTTCACTTAAAAAAAGTAGTGGAATCAAAATCAAGCTACTGAAATGAAAGCACGTTATATTAAAATCTTGAGAACTGCCAATTTACAAAATTGTCGATTAGTACTTCAGGTTAAAGATCGCAGGAGCTTCTTGCAAAAATTTGCTGTGGTTCTTCGCTGACCTAGGGCTAAAAAACTCACCGTAGGCCCTACACGGGACGTCTACCTTTCGCTTCGATTCTCAGACATTGCAACGTTCAAACGGAGCTAGAAAAATTAGAACATTTTATGCTCCAAGTTACGTCTCAAAATCGTTGATTAGAACAAAATGTAAAGATCGCAAGAGCTTCCTCGCTAAATGTGTCTGTGATAACGGTTACCTAGGGCTGAGAGCAACTTCGCCTAGGCCCTACGTGCGACGCGTACATTTCACACTGAATCTCAGACAGTCAAGCGTTCAAACAAAGCTAGGAGAATGCGAAAATTTGATGCTAAAAGCAGTAAAAGTTCTATCGACCGCCCAACACATCCGGGAATCCGAGCACCCCTACGGCGATACGACTGATGCTGTCTTACAGGCATACCTCAGCAAACCTCACTCATGAGGGCCTTCACTCACCCTCACTCACCCTCACCTTCACAGGTGAGGTGAGGATGAGTGAGTTTCTGAACCAGGAAAATTCATGAGTGTGAAGGTGAGTGAGGGTCATGAGGGCTGTCAGGACCTTGAGGGCCGTGAGGGCTGTGAGTGTGTGAGGGGTGTGATGGCCATGAGTGCGTGAGGGGCGTGAGGGCGGTGAGTACGTGAGTGGCGTGAGGGCCATGAGTGCGTGAAGGCCGGGGAGTGCGTGAGTGGCCTAAGGGCCATGAGTGCGTGAGGGGCGTGAGGGGTGTGAGGGCCGTGAGTGCGTGAGGGGTGTGAGGGCCACGAGTGCGTGAGGGGCGCGAGGGGTGTGAGGGCCATGAGTGCGTGATAGGCGTGAGGGCGGTGAGTGCGTGAGGCCCCCTTCAGACGGAGCAACCTTCGCAGAAATGTCGGTGTTGCTGGCGGGTTGTTCCCTAGCTCGACAAGAATTGCTGAGATCGGGTCCGGCTCAAAACACGCGACCAAGTCGGAGCAATTAGAAGACGTTTGAAGGGGCTGCAGCCAATCAGAGACGCGATATTTTCACGTGATACCTCGTGCCGCTGATCATGACAGCAAAAGACTTGGTTCTGATTAGAAATTGATTGTTTTTGGAAATAAACTGTTCCAGAAAGATGCATTAGTATTCTCAACGAGATTTAAATGCATAAAAACACGTTTATAACGGGTAATTGTGTTTCTAAATACTGCAATAAAGATAAAAGCTTATCATGATGATGACCAATTGCAGCAATTCGTTGCTGCGTGTGAACGCGGGCGGCCGGTGTTGCTGGTGTTGCGACTTCAGGTTTCTGGACGAAATCGCCCCGTCTGAAGCGGGCCTGAGTGGGGCCTGAGTGGCGCGACGGCCATGAGTGCGTGAAGGGCGTGAAGGGTATGAGTGCGTGAGGGCCGTGAGGGCGGTGAGTGCGTGAGGTTCATAGTGGCGTGAGGGCTGTGAGTGCGTGAGGGCGTGAGGGCCATGAGTACGTGAGGGGCGTAAGGGGTATGAGTGCGTGACTTGTACGTAGTTCAACTACTCTACTCAAACTACTACTGTAGTTTAACTACTTTTTCGGGTAACTTGGTAACTTTCAATTACAACTTGATTTGGGTAATTAGTAGTTTAATTTAACTACTTTTTTCAGGTAACTTCTACTCAAATCACTAACTATTTTCGAAATCTAGTGCTAATTTTTCTAATCAAGAAAGTTTGAGCGCAGAAATAAATAAGACGCCGGAAGATGAAGTGGCATTCCCGAACAAGGGGCCACCTTGTTTGGGAAGCCGTCCTTGGGCCAAGGTGGCGACGAGCAGCCAGAACATAACATCGGTGCGCACGAACCCAGGAAGAGATGCTTAACAAGCTTTGGTCGGGTATTGACCTAATCCGGTAATGAAAGCAGGCGCCGTGTTTCCAGCTGCAACCGTGAAAGACGGGGACACTCCGAGGGTTGTTGTTGTTTTCGTGTTGTCTGTCATTAGTGAGTTCTGACTCAAGCGGTAGGTTTCACGGGAGGTGCCACTAGAATGACCTCGCAGCCGGGCGCCTCTTCCCAGGGTCGCCTCGTCGTCAGCGCATACGCCTTTGCAAAGCCGGACTCCCCCGCGCACAAACGCAGACACGGATAATCCGTTCATGGGAGCACGTTCCCGCTTCTAGCTGCAACTGTACGAGCGCCGATGCTTGTTCACGTAATCCTTCGCGTCCTTCCGACCTTCCATGCCTGGGAGACCTCCTCTTTGATAAAAACGACTTACTTGTCAGGCGTGTCAGGCGCGTCAGAATATTGTAGTCGCCGGCGAGGCTTGCGAGTTACCCTTGGGAGATCCTTTTGTTGCACCGGGCGTTAGTGGCGAAGTATACTTCGGTCACGGTGTAAGATATACTCTTTAGGTGAGGACACGGCGGGGCTGAACGCGCGGCGCGAGGAATCAGATAGTGTTCGTTCGACGGGCATCCGAAAGGCTGCATTATTCCGCGGCCACCGTGCCCGCGGCTGACAGTGTCACCGGCGGCCAAACGGCGAAACTCTGTGAGAGCGAATAAAGTGGTCTTTCTGCACGAGCGACGACCTCGCTGGAGCTCTGCGCGTGTGGAGCATGAGGTGGCACGAGCCGTCTTTGCCGTGCCCATGGGTCGACGAGTCATCTGCCGGCGCCGAACTTTATCTGCACTGCGCGAGGAGCGCGCTGTCCTCACCTGAAGAGTATAATCTTACACCGTGGCTTCGGTTCATCTTCTGTTAAACCAAAAGAAATTTTTTTGAGTAGCGTAGCACGAGCATTACAACGGAGGCACAGTCGTCCGGATGATCTCATCGTCGTGGCGCGAGACTTGAAACCTTGATGGCCTGGTGCACAACGCTCAGCGTACTCTCAAAACGTCGTCGGAATAAAGAAGGGCCAGTCATAACAATCTCAACTTGCCGAAGAAAAAAGAAAAAAGAAGGAAGGTTTGTTATAAAAGACCCTCTACCCGAGCAAACCTCAAGGTATGACACTGATCACTCGCTTACTCGACCCTGCACAGCCTGTTTCTGAAATGCAACGCTGCCGTTCCGTCTAGCGCGTCGGTGGAACGTCTTTTTAGCTTAGCTGGGGACGTCTTTAGAAGGAAAAGGGGAAAACTCTCCTATCAAGAACTTTGAAAGTCAATTGCTTCTGCGAGCGAATAAACTATTTTGGTGAAAACCAAGCCATAAATAGACTGCATTTATTATAGGCTCGCAGGGGTTTTCATTGATCAAAACTGCTGTTCATTTTGCTACCACAAAAATAAAAAAGTAACTTCGAAAGTAACTTCAAAGTAACTCGCTACTTTTTACAGTAGTTAGTAGTTTACTCAATTACTATTACAAATGCGTAATTTCTACTCTACTCCAATTACTTTTGGCGTCGATACTCAGTAACTTAACTTAACTACCGTTTGTGAGTAATTTGTACATGTCTGGCGTGAGGGGCATAAGGGGCATGAGTGCGGGTGTGCGTGAGGGGCGTAGGGGTATATGTGCGTGAGGGCCATGAGGGCGGTGAGTGCGTGAGGGGCGTGAGGGCCATGAGTGCGTTAGGAGTTTGAGTGCGTGAGTGCCGTGAGTGCGTCAGGGGCGTGAGGGCCGTGAGGGTGAGTGAAGGGCTGAAAATGAGTGTGACTGTGAGGATGAGGGTGAGTGAGGGGCTCAAGGTGAGAGTAGCTCTGAGTGTGAGGGTGAGTGAGGGGCTTAGGCGAGTGTGGCTGTTAAGGTAAGGGTGAGTGAGGGCGACCTAAAATGCCGACCTCTGCTCACAGGTGCTAATATCCAGACCGATCTTGCGCAAAAAGGGTATAGTCTCGTTACTTCATATCTTCACGTTATACCTGCGCCAGAGAGCACGAAGAAGCCCGAAATCGTCGTCAAACAGCAGCATCATCACGACTGTCACCGACTGTCGTGATGTCACCGACTATTAGGGAGGATATAGAGTGTCTTCATACACACACGCGCTTTTGCTTGAGTGGTGACATCTCAGCCATTTTTACGCCCAATCGTTTTTTTTATGCATTTTGAAGTACGCGCAATCCGGTGTCAGACAGCTCGAGCGCGTAGCTTTGGCTAATGCAGAGACGCCATTTCAGCGCCCAAGTCACGCACCGAGTGCGCGAGAGCGTCACGCGCTGAACATTCAGTGCAACAATGGATGTCTTCACCCTGAGACAGACAGACATGTAGGCACCCTAGGAGGATATTGAACAGTCACGCCTCTAGCGGTACTCTTCAGCTGTGGAAACAACAAACTGAATTTGTTGGTTTTTGATCAAGGACATCGAAGATGATGATTCGAAGGTCACTCCTCTTGCAATCAATAGCATGGTCAAAGCGACGCGCTCGTGCCCAGATCGTGCTTGGCGAGGTTCAATTGCTTTGTGTGTTGGTAAACACCGGGCTGTAGGAACAACAAGCTCGATAAAGCGCCCCTTAGAGTTCGATCTCCTGCCCAAAACACAATTTCAATATTTACAAGTCCTCAGCCCAGCGTGAGATCTCCTCAGCACAGCATGCGCATGTTCGACGCTTCGCAAAGCGACGAATAAGCGACGAACAAGTGACGAACGCTTCATACGCACGAAGACTGAAAATGGAACCGGCCAGGAGCCTTTTTTTCGGAAAGGTCTGTAGACAATAGACCTATTGCTAAATTACGCAAGCATCAAGGAGAATGCAGGGATTGGTGTTCCACACGCCGAACGTAGTGGCCTAACCAGTAGTAACTTTTCTAAAGCAAATGCCTAAAACGAAATGAATCTTTCACGCGCGTTCGTCAACGCTTCATTTTGGTTATTTACTTTGAGTCTTTTATACGGGGAATGCGTGCGCGTGTGGTGCGTGGAACATCAATCACTGCATTCTCCTTGATGCTTCGGTAATTTAGCAATAGGTCTATTAGCGGCGAGATGTTTCGGTGGCGCCCTCGTTTGGTTACCTTTCGTGACGTCATTTACCTTGTGAACAACAAGTTCGATGGTGTTCGTAATGGGCGTGGTGGAAGCCTGAAATCATAGCGCTCTCAAAGCAACACTGCCAACACCGTCAAAATTGAAGCTCTTACATTCCTCTTATTTCTGTCGATGAGACGTCCTTTGCTGACGTCATAGTCAGCATTCTGGCCAATTGTGGTGCCGACCACAGCGGCGCTTTCTGATCGCTCACATCGTCAATAGACCATTTGCTGTCTTACCCAAGCATCAAGGAGAATGCAGGGATTGGTGTTCCACGCGCCACACGCGCGCTGCCTTTCCTGTATAAAAGATTCGAAGTAAATAACCAAACGAAAGCATTGACGAACGCGCGTGCAAGATGCCCTTTGTTTTAGGTATTTGCTTTAGAAAATTTACTACTGCTGAGGCCAGCACGTGCGGCGCGTGGAACACCAATCCCTGCATTCTCGTTGATGCTTGGGTAAGATAGACAAATGGTCTATAGGTCTATAGACAATTTGCTGTCTTACCCAAGCATCAAGGAGAATGCAGGGATTGGTGTTCACGCGCCGCACGTGCTGGCCTCAGCAGTAGTAAATTTTCTAAAGCAAATACCTAAAACAAATGGCATCTTGCACGCGCGTTCGTCAATGCTTTCTTTTGGTTATTTACTTCGAATCTTTTATACAGGAAAGGCGTGCGCGTATGGCGCGTGGAACACCAATCCTGCATTCTCCTTGATGCTTGGGTAAGACAGCAAATGGTCTATTGCAGTATTACCCAAGCATCAAGGAGAATGCAGGGATTGGTGTTCCACGCGCCACACGCGCACGCCTTCCCCGTATAAAAGATTCGAAGTAAATAAGCAAAATAAAGCGTTGACGAACGCGCGTGCTACATGCCATTTTGTTTTAGGTATTTGCTTTAGAAAAGTTGCTACTGCTGACGCCGGCACGTGCAGCGCGTGGAACACCAATCCCTGCATTCTCTTTGATGCTTTGGTACATGAGCAAATGGTGCCTCAATGTCCTTCTGTTTAGGGTGATGCCACCCTTTGTAGTACCCGATGCCGACAGCACGCGCTCACAGGAAAAATACAAAGAAATCGACGAAAACAAAATGTCGCCATGAGCACGGTCAGCGCCACAGACGCGTGCAGGGACACGCTCTTTCACGTGCTTCTGAACAAAAAGGAAAATAAAAGTGTGGGACAAAAAGGCCGGATGACTACACCCAGTATAAACGGCTCTGACTACACCCTAAGCAAAGCGCACATGAAGGCACCCTAGTCTATTGCAAGCCTGGAGCCCTGACTGGTGCGTCATGCGTGCAAGCACGTGCGGCGTACGCGTGCAAGTTGCTTTAACAAGCTTTATACTTCACGGGCGTGTCCGCACGAGCAGAAGCATGGCGGCGGTCTTTCGCTCTGCTTGCAGTGGTCTATTAGCGGCGAGATTAGAGTGCCTTCATACACACGCGCGCTTTTGCTTGAGTGGTGACATCTCAGCCATTTTTCCGCCCAATCGTGTTTTTTTATGCATTTGAAGCGCGCGCAATCCTGTGCTCACATCAGCTCTGAGCGCGCTAGCTTTGGCTAATGCATAGACGCCATTTTACCGCCCAAGTCACGCACCGGGTACGCCAGAACGTCACGTGCTGAACATTCAGTGCAACAATGGATGTCTTCACCCTGAGACAGACAGACATCGTAGGCACCCTAGGCGAGATCAGAGAGTTAGGCCGATGGGGCGGAGCTTGTTGGCCGCTAGAACAGGCGGGATTTCGCGGTAACACAATATGGCGTCACTTCTTTGTCTTGTTCATTCTCTGAGAAATCGCTTAGAGTTCCTATGAGTCAGAGCCACAATATGGCGGACGGAAGTAGTCATCCCCGGTTGTCAGACTACGCTGCTGTGGTTGCCAGGCTGTCAAAATCTCCCTTAAGAAGGCCAAACTCTGGCGAGATGTTTTGGTGGCGCCCTCCTATGGTTCCCCTCTCGTGACGTCATTACCTTGCGAAGAACAAGTTCAATGGTGTTTGTAAATAGCATGCTGGAAGCTTGAAATCATCGCGCTTTTAAAGCAACACTGCCAACACCGTCAAAATTAAATAACGTAACAGCACACAAGAGACACTCGCAAACACAGACACACCAAAAAATATTCACTCACTCGCCGCTGACTCACAACTCATGAATTTGTATTGTCTTCTTCTATGCAAAAAGACCCACCTCCTCTTTTTCTGTGTCCTAAGAACGAGAGAACGACCTCAAATGCAAATTACAAAAATAAAAATAAAAGAATGAAACATAAAAATAAAAAATAAAAACAATAAAGTTTAGGAATTATTTAAAAATAAACATTAAAAATTCAAAGTAAAGAATTATAAAGAATTACCAGTGGTGGTGTCTAAGAGAACTTCTTGGTTGAATAGTAGCTCCTGAAAACAATGCGAAGCACGTAGCTCTCACCGCATACGTTTCCGGTGAAGATTACTGATGCCCAAGCTGCCGCGGGGACGGCAGCTTGCGACGTTGGGAGGGACGTCACTAGCCTTTCATATATAAAAGAAGAACCCGCCTATACCCCGTTTAACCTTACGTCCTGACGCAGCGATGCTAGGAGATATCTTAGCCAATCCATTTCTGTGACTTGGCCCGCGATACGCTTTCCGCGCTTCACTGTGCCCCTCTCTAAGGTCACGTCACACTCACAAGGCCTCCGATTTGCTCCGATGGCTCGTAACATCCGCTGCGCTTAAACATAATATGAAACGGAGTATAGCAACGAATTTCATTGTTGCTGCAATACCGCGACGAATATAGGCCACGCATTCATAGGACTCCTGAGGAGCAGTGTGAATACTACGAGCGGCAAAGGGAAAAGAAACGGCAATACGACAGGCGGCGACATTTCGTATAGTGCAGTAGGCAGTCGTTGCAGGTGATACCACAGCTTCGCTGACCAACCACCTTCACAGCGTGGATCGGAGCCCCAATATTTTTTAATGGGTTTCAGAGGCCTTTAGAGACACGTTCCTTCGATCCCTTTTTCCTCCTCGTACAGGCCGAGTGCGGTGGCAAAAAGGCTTCTTTGTATATTGTCAGGGCCAGAGATAATCTCCAGTGGTAACAACAGCAATTTTAGGGGGCCACAAAGGTGAAAGTAACAAAGTTGAATTATGTAAAAGGTTTTAACGCAGCAAATTTAACCTTCAAATTGCCACCCAACTACGGGAATGGATTCTTAAGCTACATCATAACGATGATCTCAATATTGACGTTCATGAAAATCTAGGGAAATCTAAGAAATTTTTCGATAAACTTCGGGGAAGAAACGACCGCGGAGGTTGGCAACACTGTGGCCACGGGACTGTTCGCTCCCGGATCATACCCGATCATAGCACACCGTTCCCATTCTGCGGGATCCGAGGGGAAGGGTAGACTGCTTGCTCATTCTGCAGGTCTGCCTGCCATAGATGTCGTGCTACCGGAGAGCAGGCAAATTCGATTGTTGGTTTTGCCATTTTTTTTAGCAGTTGTCTTAATAGTTTTTTGTAAATTTAAAGATTTTCCTAAAAAGCAAGCCGGGAAGAATATTTAGTTTGATTAGGTAGCTGAAAATAATGATTGAGTACCCTTTAGTCAGTAAAATAGATACTGTGTGCCACTGTTAGTGCCAAGTCGAGATCGGCGCTTTTTTGACATTTTGCTTAGAGTAGTACCCATTTTTATTGGTTAGCCTCTTGGTGCGCCAACTAAAATCTTTCTATGCAGACACCTGCCCTCTGCTGGCACACTATACCCTCATGCTCAGTGAGTGTATGAACTGGAGTTGTATCCCCACTCGACACTCGTTGAGCATGAGGGTAGGAAAATCTTACCATTGCAGTAGTAGTGTTTTATAGTCTTTACAGTTGAATGTGAATATTCGACAGAAATCTCTCAGGTTGGCGACGAAAGAGGGTTAAACGAACGCGTTTAATCATTTGCCTTAATTAGGTACCCATCATTTCAATGCCTACATGGCCTTGTCCTCAGGGGAGACTATGGCTGTGGCAGTGAAGGAGCAGTTTTTTTTATAAGTACAAGTACAAAGTATAAAAATAAAAGGATCTATGTGCTGATCACTCAAGAATATGCTATTCATTGTAATGTATCTCTGCCAAGTACTTGAGTGTGATTTGTTTTTATTTTCAGCTACCTGGGTGCCTCAAGATCTGGAGATCCTAGTGGCCACAAGCTTGGACTCAATCTTCTTCTGTGGTCTGGCCAGGACCATGGGGAGGTAATCCCAGCAACAAGAGCATCGCAGCATCTCCCTGCCAGTGACTTTTGATTAGCGTCGCGACAGGGAGTCCTCGTGCCACCAGGTGTTAGGTATGCCACTCGAAATAAGCATTCTTCTTACCTATTCCTTAAGTGAAACAGCAAAAGCACTACTAAGCCTAAAATGCAAAAGGCATATTCAAATCTTGGGTTGGATGGAGTTCCAATTACAAAAAAGAGTCTTCAGACATGATTAACATGTGAACCATGTGAAGCCCGCAGATGTAGGTTTGACGGTGTCACACAAATAACTTCCCGCAGATGGCATCGCTCTTGCTATACCCAAACAAATTCTTAAAATAATCATTGTGTTACGTTGGTGTCAGCAATCTTATGTACCTATCACGCCCAGCAGTCGGGAGATGTGAAGTATAAAAAAACAGGAACTTGCACATTGTCAGCTCTGCAAAGATTTATATAGTGAACAGAGCATAGCACGTTCAACTTAAGAAAGCAATTCAGTGCAGGCCTAGTTTTAAGGTTCACAGATGTGTAATTCCTCTTCATAATGAAGTGAAAACTGCTTAATTTGTGGCACACTACAGGCTTTCTATTAGTGTTAAAAAGTGTTATGGTTTTCTAAACAGCTCACACCAAGTATTTTCTTGAAATACATAGGTTCATGGAAATTATTATGTGGATGTTTGTAGACAGTCATGGTGAGACCAATCTTTAATGTCAAGTGTTCCACTTATTCAGAGTTGGTTGAGCCTGTAAATATTGTAGGTCGCAAATTAAATTTTTAGGCTCCAACCATTTGTGTTTAATAAAAACGCATCACTGACCTAAAAAATCCTGCTATCCTAGAGTTTATGCTAGAATGTATCGCTTCAGATAAATTTGTTAATTTCTACTTTTAGCCCCTGCCCCGCCAGATACAACATCTGGCATAAAGCAGTGTTCCGGATCTTCTTCCAAGACCTGAGGCGGGTCGTCATTCAATCCAGGAGTCGGCGGCGTCTCATGGGCGTGTTGCTGGTGCTTCTTACTGGATGATGCTACCGAGGGACAAGTGATCATGCTTGGGAAAGGCAAGTATGGCAAGCATGGCCGCCGTAAGTACACATATTGTTTTTACCTTTGTTTGAATCAGGCACGTAGCCAGGATTTTGTTTCGAGGGGGGGGGGGGAGAGCGGTCCGGGCCCCATGCCTCCCCCCCCCCCTGGCTACGTGCCTGGCTCGAATCCACTTTTAAGAAATGCACAGCGGCGTGTTATTATTCCGGAGTGCTCCAACTCTGTCAGCGCTAGTTTCTCTAGACCATGCAAATGGGATGCAACACTAAACCACATGCTCTCGCAACAGTGCTGGGCTGAAGCACTGTTGCGAAGCTACTCTAGCCTTTACAATGCAGCACAAAATAGTTGACGCCAAGTATAGCTAGTTTTGAGACTCCGTTTTACCAAAAGCTCTGCCGAAACAAATCTGCCACCTTATAGGGAGTGCAAAAGAACCTCGCGTGCCTAACCTGGAGAAGGGCGTTTTTTTTTGCATAGGCCATTTTTTCTTAAACCAATACCTTCAGCCTTCTTGAAATGTTAACATCATGTGACACACGGAAGTACTGTAAACCCCTTAATGTTGGCGAGTCCTTAATTTTCGCGGCCTTTAATTTTGCGAAATTCAGTGGCCGTGATTATGTCCTCTGTGACCGATTCGAGAAGAAATAGGGGCCATGAAGATAAGGGGTTTTACTGTACATCGGAGAAAAGAGGAGGTCACTTTTGTTCGTATGCAAGAGTAAAACCAACAACAACAATCACGATGTCGACACTTTGTGAGCCTATCTGTGTCTATTGAATGATATCAATTTTATTTTAGTTCGTTAAACGTTGTTGCCTGTACGTTGTGGGATGTCGTCTTCAACACGAGCAGTGGTTTTCCTCTGAAGCAGGCAGCATGGACGCGTGCCGCAGCACAACAGAGTTCATTTGCAGGTTGTACCGCAGTTTGAAGGAGGATTCGCACAATATGGGGGAATCACAAATCAGTGATCTACCTCGGGCGTGGACAAGATTTGCTCATTCTAAAAAAATTGGCTAGAAATCAGGGATTTGCGACGAATGTACCCGCATGGTTGAAGGGCCAGACAAGCCTTGTGAGCGCTTCGTTTTCTAGCCTCTCAGTCCTGAACCCACTCGCGCACCACATGTGTAGATGTTCCGATAGGCGGGAGCACTTATTTGGAAAATGGTGGATGGCAATACGCATACACTGTTGTTATCTCCCAGCCTGTTGAAAAATATAATGGCTGCCAGATAATTGTTTCGCATTTAGTTGATATATCAGTGTTCAGTTAGATATCCCAAGTCATTAGTCGTTGAGACGCAGTCTCTCAGTAACAGGGACTCAAACCGAAAAAAATGACGTTTTGGTTACGGTTACGGTTAGCGCTTGCTGTTGATAACGGTTTCGTTTCGGTTTTTTACGGTTTTACTTATTACGGTTTCGGTTACCGGTTACACGTTCCTAAAAACCGGTTTATTTCGGTTTTTCCAATAATTCGTTTAATTGAAATTCTAGACAGCCGTTTTATGGTAAACGGTATAAATCAGTCCCAGATATCGAACAACGTGAAATTCAAGGAACTTAGAAACGTCTGTGCCTTCTTCTGTGTCCATCGTCTTGTTGCGCTTTTTAATTATTAATACTTCTAATTGGTCAAAAGTTGCACACGTTTCTAGCTCCAACGCTTGTTCACTACATCTACTTACATTATATGGTTTGATACCCGAGCATACATGTTACTTCCGCTACTCGGGGACCATCGCATTCTTTATAATAACAATGAAAATAAACATTCCTACTTTGTTGTTCGGCAGCGTCTGTAAACAACCCTGAGAAAGTTCCCACTAGGTGCTGGAAGAACTATTCGCACCTTCTCGCCGCTATAGTTTATTTCAACTAATGCATGCAGACGAGTCTTCGCCCACAATGAAGGAAGGAGCAGAAATATAGCTATTTTCTAGTAAAATACCGCTAAGTGGAATAAAGTTATAAATTAAGAGCTGGGCTAGTTGGTGAAAGTAAAACATAATGTAATTTTTCTTAATAAAGAAATGTCAACAACATGGGTACCGTCGGTCATGAGCCCCGCCGACCTGCCGTTGCGCGCTTGACACGCGATGGCGAGCCAGTGGGCCGTCGAGTCCTCGCACTCTCGGCGCGAGACATCTTTTCCTTCTCGTGCTGAGGGTGGCGAAAGGATCAAGGAAACGTCCGAAGAGTTTCCGGAGGTTTTTCACTAAATGTGCATAAATAAATAAATGAATAAAAATGGCAAGGCGAAGCTCGTCCATGGCCGCGACGCAGCGCGAGAGCCAAAAATTAAAGCTCTGTTCTCCGTGTGTAGAAAAGTCCCTTTCTCGGCAATACACGCGCACCACAACACGGCGAGTCATTCCCGGAGGTATATTGGCATCGGCAGAGGGGCGATGATTGCCTGCGCACAGTCCCCAACATCTACGCCGTAACCGACTCCGGAAGCATCTGCCCATGCGCTGTTCAGTAGCGGGGGGAGGGGGTGCGGTGGGCAGTGCGGCAAAGTCGGCCAAACACGCTGAAGAAACGGAAGCCAGTTGAGTGAAAGAGGAATTTGGTCTGAAACGTTGTCAAACAGGGGAAGAAGAAAAAAACCCAGAGCCATAGAGAGAAAAGTAAAATGTCATGTAGTCCGCCGCCCCCTGAAACGCCTTTAGGGGAAGCGGGTGCTCCAGCGAGCGAAGGACACGAGGAAGGGCTCGGAGCCGTTCTGGCGTATGCGAAATGGTGTCATCGGCTGTGTCGAGCCTGAACCCAAAAACCCCATGCGTCGCGTGGGCTCTGCTTGTGTCGCTTAGGTTGAAGCGAAATCACGACCGCAGCAAGTCCCCCACGAGGGGGTGCACCGTAGACACCAACTTGTCTGGGTCGGGATGGGCGCACAAGAAGTCGTCTATGTGAGACCAAGCCCAGAGTCCACGCGCGCGCATTTCCTCGGCAATGGCTGTTGCCAAGAGCTGCATGTAAAACGGCGCCTGACGTATCACGGATGGCATACGGCAAAAACGGCACTAACGGCGGCCTCCTCTAAATGTGGTCAAGTTACGGGAGGAGGGAAGAAGCGGGATATGGTAAAAGGCCTTTGGCAAGGTCGAGCTTCACCATATACGCTTGGGGCGGGAGTGGGTTTACTTTGATGGCTTCGGGTAGGCGAGTAAAGCGGTAAGGAGGTAAGGAGGTAAGGAGTGAGTGCTGCGCAGTGTAAAACAAAGCGGGACTCGATGGCTGATTTGGATACGAGGAAGACGGGGTTGAGGTACGGACCACGTGAGGAGCGTTCGATGATGCCACCAACATGTTGGATATGGCGGCATCGATCGCGGGGACCTGGTCAGGAAGAGCGGGGGGGGGGGGTGAAGCAAGAAGCTTTCGTGCTTCACGGGCGGCCCGTGAAAACTACATGCCTCACTAAACACTGCCCAGTCGACTTGAGGTGCCTGCTGGGTCGGGTAGACTGGCGGCGGAGGTCCCATCGCTTTCGACTTGTAGGCAGTACTACCCAGGTCCGACTCGGAGTGTTAGACGTCGCTTTGTTTGTCTCTAGTGTGTTCCTGTGTGTTGGGGTGGTTTTCCTCCTCGCCATCGTAGGTGTCGAAGGAGTCGTCATCGGCGTGGGGCTCGATGACACTGTCGGTCCTGCTGAGTCACTCCAGGATTCGCTCGGCGGTGGTGGCCGTCGAGTCCGGATCCAATAGGTCGTTTCCTTCGGTCCAAGACCAAGCACGGGCAAGATCGGCCGAGACGCCAGCCTCGCAAATTGCATGAGCGAGAACGTCCTCGACCGGGAAAACGTCAAGGAGCGTCGAGGAGACGACCGTGCCGTCGATGATGGCACTGGTAGGTCTCTAAGACCCAGGGTAGCTGCCGGACTCACTTCATTAGAGGGGCTCTTGGACTTGGTGCCTGGGCGGTAGCTGGTATTCGCGGGAGCACAACACGTGCGCCGTCCGCGTCGAGGCTGGTTGGGTAGCTGGTCGGGGAGCTCTTTGAAAACATCGGACTCGAGCCTGGACGTCTGGGATAGGATAGCCGCCCTCCAGTTTCCTCTCGCATCAACGTGGAAGCGTTCCTGTCTATCGAAAATGAGGTGCTGGTCTTCGGGGAGCTTATGGCATACCCCAGTAGAACCGATACGGGTGGAGATGCCAGATTTCGTGGACATATCTTGTGGACAAACTTCTGGTGTTCTGGGCGAGGTCGCGCAGAATGTCGTAGGCCTGACGGACCCCGCATGTGGTAATGGGTGGTGGGGCTCCGCGAGAGGTCGTCGGATCGGGTTGGTGACTATGGTAGAAATGATTCCCGTTAAAGCCATTCCTCCGGCGGAAGCAGGGGAGGGCTCCGGCGATGCTGGATGCGGTCTCTTGGCGCGTCTGTGGATGTCCGAGCTCACCGTGCTGACGTTCAAATAGCTCGCGTTCAGAGTTCTGCGACAGGAACTGCTGAGACTGTCTGGCCGTGTGGGGCGAGACCGGCCTTGGCATCGACGTTTGGAAGCAGGGCAGCTCCCAAAGTGGAGGCGAAGGAGGCAGAAATGGCATCCCCTGTCTGTTGGACGAGAGCGGCTCCGTCATCGGCGGCCAAGTGCGTGGGCGCGTTCGAAGACGAGGAATCCTTCTCCATAGCATTTTCTCTTGCCATGCTGAGATGCGTGTCAATGCCGGCGGCTGCCACTCGGTTCGAAAAAAGTCTCGGCACGAGAAGGAAAATAAAAAATCTCGGAAACCCTTCGGACGTTTCCTTGTTCCTTCCGCCGATCTTGGCCCGAGCATATGTATAAATATATATATATATCATACAAAACGCCATTTTTTTCTTTCTGTGTTGGTTCAAAATCGTCACTCGCGACACATTTCAGACTAAATGAATACCAGGTTTTCTTTTCCGCCAGTTCTGCATGATGGTCAATTTACCTCGTTTCTTCATACTGGCTACTGCTGGTCAGGAACATCGGTGGGTTTGATAGAACCGAATTGGATGGACATCTGAGAAATCTAACTTATTAGTTAATACCCTGAAGGCGACACGTACTGAATACATGTAGCGATGTAGGAGTGTGGCAGATTTAGAAATATAGACTTTTTTATTATAAGCTCAACCATGATTTTAACTAAGCATTCTTAATCCTAAAGTTAGACTGAACTGAAATGTATTACCAGATGCACCACTCGCTAACGGTAACTCTGTCAAGTGGCCACGACATTTCAAGATCCCTTTTCCAGGTCATACTTGAGAAAAACTAATATTTTTATTTTTCGGTTAATATCGGTTAAAACCGGTTACCGGTAAATAATTTACGGTTACGGTTACGGTTACGGTTTTTATAAATTTCAAATAACGGTTTCGTTCCGGTT
>JAZHYW010068782.1:0-16805 GCA_037355805.1 Ixodes ricinus
TCTCTTAACATTTGTAAAAGGTGCTTTTAGTTTTGTGCACTAATTTGTTACATCGTTGCCTCTAGCACGGTATTATGTTTTCTTCTTTTTTTCGCACGCTTTTTGCAGTTTATTGTAGGGTTCCAGGGACTCGTCAAGCTGCTTACTGCAGCTTTTTTTTCTTGGGCCCCACCATCATAAAGGATGAAAAAAAGTATGATTATTATTATTATTATTATATTACTATTATTATTTTATTACCTGGACTGCGCTCGGTAAAACCAACGTTACTATGAAGCAGAGAAGGAAGACCAACCCGTATTGTTAATATTGTTTTCTGTTGAAGTTATTGCACCGAAGCAAAAAAAAATTAATCCACTCGCTTCTCTCAATCCGTTCAGTCCTTTATAGCGGTCAATATTAAGAAACCCTTCAAAATCCTTTCATGATCAGTTTTAGACATGCTTCACCCATTTAAACACTCAAATGTCTTTTTATGTTTTTAAAACATGAGAATTTGGCGAAAGAGTCAGCACCTGGACTGGTGCGCTTGTGTAACACCAACCAATTGCTTGGAAAGTAAAAATAAATTATTACCGGCATATCAAATTGATTGCATCACGTACGCATGCCACTGTGCATTATATTCAGCTCTACCACCAGTCGGATGTAGATATCTTCTTACGTAACGACATCGCACAACGCAGGTTGTCATTCCTCTTATTCTTATTGAGAAATATAATTTCAGTCGTGAAAAATGTAAGCTACAAAATGTCCGCACTCAGCAGCGAGGAAATCACAATGGCAACTAATGTTACGTCAGTGCAAGCCATGTATCGGAATTATTCAAAGGGGCCATATCTTGTGTGTGCGGCTGCTGAGCGCGTGCTGACGGCGAGCATCCACAGTTCTTTTGCAACATGCATCCCACATCATTAAGATTGCCGGTCTTAGCAGGCTATTAATATAAACTAGTTCTGAGCATGCACTCTAAACATCGCCCTGAAATCTGGCGTTCAGTGAATGCTCCCTATCGAAAGGGTTTAAAACCCCGACTCAAGATGGACTACATCGGACACAGCAAACCATCGGAGCAAGTCCGGTGAACAGGGAGTGTCACGTGACCTTGCAGTTAGGCGCAGACAAATACAAAGGTCAAAGTCACGTCATGCTCCCACAGCGCAAGAATTGTGGCTGGGATAGCTCAAGGCATCGGCTGTGATACGTCGCATCTGCACACTTACACCAGAGCGCTACCTCAGAGCTATCGCTGAGCCTGCCGATGCTGCTGATGCAGCGCGGGGAGAGTGATGGGATAATGCTGATCCAGCTGATTCAGCACTGCCTTTTGCGCTATATTAGTCATACAGCGCTAGATCACCAGTAAGGTATACGTACAAGACAGAGCTGTATCAGCGCTGTTCTTAGTGCTGGCCTACCGCTGTGCTACACGTGTAAGCCTGCCTATAAGGCCTGTTCAAGTCAATACTATCCACATGGCACTGACTGCGCTACATCGGCAGCTGTAACGCGCACCGCTGCGTGAGGCACGGTTTTTTCAAGGAATCCAGCGTTAACTCAGGGATGAGTCAGCACGGAAAGTAGCACTGATGCAGTTTTGAGTTAGCACTTCTCAGCGCTCTCTCGGCGTTGGGGGCATGTGTGAACCGCCCTTTGACTTGACATGGACAGGGTGGAGAATAAAAATCATTATGATGTAAATCGTGCTTTAAATCAGACGCCTTTTACTAACATAATTTAAATCAGACATTTCCCGCAAAAGTAACCCCGAAAATATTTTCATTTGCCGTTTCTTTATTATTTGATACTTTCGAAGAGCTTTTTTTTGTATTCAAATGAAATAATACTCAAGCCAATAATATTTATAGAAGGCTGAACAAGAGAAAAAGGAGACCTTCTTAGCAAATCGGAGCGTCTTTCTTTTTGCCTTCCATTTCCTTCGTCAGCTACGTAACCTCCGAGTAGAACAAAATCAAAACTCAAAAGAAACGAGAACTAGAAAATTAAAGTCCTTTTGCAATCAAATCAGAGCGCAAGCACAAAACTTAAACGCTTTTTAGCTCCCTAAAAAATGAAGCTCTTTTTCTTCCTAGTAGGGCGGGGATTACATCAATAAAAAGTTGTTAAGTAGGCTTTACTCTAGACGTACAATAATTATTCATTCCGCATTGTTATCAGTGATCCGACGAATTAATCAATCGATCCGCCACGTTAAAAAATACATATACTGGCAAAGGATCAATATTTTACAGCTACAGGGATTTAAATAAAAGTAACCCGATTTATGTCAAATACGAGGAGGGATAACAAAATTTCAATACTGATTTTGTATCGAATAGAAAAAGGGCAGCAGGATGATACGCACTCAGCAGTCAAATGCAGGGACCTTCGTGTCTGATTATACCGACGTTCTGTAAATATTTGGAGTATCGCTACACGAGGTTTTGTGACCACGTGCACGAGCATCATGGCCATGTCACCATAAACTTCAAACCAAAGGGAGAGTGAACATCAATACCATTTCAAACTCTGCAAATCTAAAACAGAGAGCTTTGAAAGGATTCAGCAGGCTTATGTCAAAAAACAGTGAAATGTGACAAGTGTTTGGAGTGGAACTGGAGCGTGAAGAATGACAGAACATCAATGGAAGACAAAGAGAGGTCGGAGAAGGTCGCCCTTCCTTTGTTCGTCTTCGAGCGATGTTCTGCCATTCTTGCAGAGCGAGGAGCGCGCGTTCAAAACACTTCGCACAATCAACTGTTTTTCGTTGTTTTTGTTTTTTCACATAAGTCTGGTGAATTATTCATGACGCGGAATCGATGTTCGCGCTCGCTCTGGTTTTGCAGTGTATGGTAAAATGGATCCGTTGTGATAGTGGACGCGGTCACAGAAACTCGTGTAGCACAGCTCCAAATGTTGACAGAATAACGCCCTTAGGCATAATAAGACACGAAGGTCCTCGCCTTCGACTGTCGCGCGCGCATAACCGTGCTGCCTATATTTAAGCATCAAAATCAGTCTGAAATTTTTTATCGCATGTCTTACACCTGACTTAAATAACATAAACGTCTGATTTAATCATTTTTCCGTACTGTGATTTTTGCTAATTTGGACACCGGGTAGAGTGCAAACGCACAAGCTTACCTGGACGCTTTGCTTCAGGGCGCAGCAAATGTAAGTGGCCCCATCAGCGGCCAAAAGATCGATGGCTTTGGCCATGTCAGTACGGCTGGTGTCATTCACGGCTGTCAGCCTCCGAGTCACTGTTGCCGAAGAGCTGAAAACCACGATTCCGAGTAGGAAGCCGTTCGGAAAGACGTCCCGGACGAAGTGTGTGGCCGCACTCTTGAGACGAACCAGTCGATCGTGGTCCTAAGCGGGGATATCAAGCAAGTGAAAGAGAAAAATGGAAAATTAATTTATTTATTAATTGTTCTCGAACACGGACATGGACAGACGTGTGCATGTATGCATTCCATAGTCACTGCCAACTGAAGAAAAGCAGAGTGTGGCCTATTGGGATCACGACTCTTAGTTGCTGATTGGTTCTTCGGTGTTGTCATCGCATGACGCCGCATTTTGATTGGCTGCGGAACAATAATATAAAGCTCGGTGAGCACCATGCCCTGCATTTATTACCTTCCCATTGACTATAGTAAAGCCACAACGTAAACACCAGCCAGCATGCGCAGTGTAAATTTGGGATGCAACAAAAAAAGAGTTTTAAATTTTCCTCGTTATGTTTGTAGCATCGACTGGACTCACTCAAACTTGCTCACTTTGATGAAGGGCCGGAGTACCCTTTTAGCGGGCTCAACGACACTACAGCCTGTGACCAGTTGAGGGAAAACTCCCATTCCTTTTCATTTTAGTAGAGCGAACACTGGAAAGGAGGCGACCTCCAAGGGTGGAAAGGGATAGGCGGAGCTTCCCTAGATACTTAACATGTCACTGGCATACAGATGCAGTCGGTAACATGCGTATGAGTTCAAAGCGCGCTTACACTCATGCTGCCAGAAATATCCAGAGCCATGACCACTTTTCCCAGGCTGCCGTTTCTTTGCTGCACCTCTTGAAACTTTACCTGGACCTGGCTTTTGGGTGCCGAATCACCTAGGCTGCAAGTTCCAACAAACATAAGACCCAGAATAAAAATTCTATGAAGCTGCGTCACCGCAATGTTGTACTCACACACAACTAACCATAAATCTAATCTCTGTTGCAAGTTAAGAAAAGCAGGACAAGCTCCCCCAGAAAGCTCTCCACTACATTTATTTTAGCAGAATGGATGCTGGAAAGGACGCGAGTTCCTCCTCGCCTCATCTCGCCTCCTGTCCACTGCTCGCTCTGGTAAAGTGTGAGGAAGGGTAGATGTTTGTGGGAAGAGGTTGTCTTGAATTTCTTAACTAGCGACAAACAAGATTACGCGCGCAATTTAGAACGTGACACCATCGCACGCATTGTTTTCGAATGAACTACAACAAGAAAGGCACCTTCCTGCGTCATGACTACAGTCTGCGACTCCTAGAAGGTTTCAGAAAACCGTTGTGATAGGATGAAATGTATTTGCTGCCTTACTTCTGAAAGTCCACGTTGTTGCCGATGACATCCCAAGTGGACCTCCGTTTGCAGATGTGGTTGTGTTTGCTCGGGACAAAGATATTGTGTTTTGTCTGGCATCGTCGCAAAATTGCGACACAGCTGAGATAAAAAAAAATTCAATACACAATTTTTGGGGGGCGGTGAGGAGGGGGACCCTTTACGAAGTTTTACAGAAACAAGCCGTGCGTAGTGGCAAAATATAAAAGAGAAAGCGCTACAGCACATAAATGATATGAAAGAGAAAAGTAAGTAGAAAGATCACCTGCGAGCTCATTTATCTCCTTCAGCCTACGGCGCTTCAAACACGATTATAGCAAGATGGCATGCTTCATTTAGGCAATAGTATATGTTTACTGCAGGAACTGTATGTGGCAGTAGAATGGTAAGATGGGCGTGTTGGTAAAGGTTGAACACGATGAAAAATCGCGCACAAAAAACAAGGACAAACCAAGAAGGAACATGTGTTCTGTGTTCCTTCCTCGTTTGTCCTTGTCCTTTCTGTGCGCGATTTTTCATCATGTGGAAGCTCGCTGTGAGTGAACGAGCTACCTCTAATAGACCACTTACTAAATCTCCCAAGCTCCTCAGCCCTCACTCAAGGAATCATGGGTACGTTCTTCCTACAGTTCTCTACTCATCAGTTATTTCGACAAATTCAATGATTACACACTTTTCACTGCAATCAGGAGTCATCCTTAACAAGCGTCGTGTAGACTGCAGAGAAGTGTAATATCACTTGTAAAATTTTCGTCAATGTCAACGTTTTTGATACTGTGCAAGTGATCCAACCTTCAACCTAGCTATGCTGCGGAAATCTCAACAATATCATTCTCGTACAGCTTCAAAGACGCTGATATTTACCTAGATATGCTTAAAAAGATACAAACAACCCCTGACTCCAAGCTAAATCCAGGTTTTGGTTGTTCTGAATTCTCGGTATTTTAAGCACTATTGCCAAAACAACGATCACGAGAATATTAATATTTTAAGAGATTTCTGCAACTCAGCTAGGTTGAAGAGAATTTCATGCACTGTGTGAAAAACGCTGACCTAGAAAATAAATTTTAAAGGTTATATGACAGGTCTGTGCAATCTACAACGACGGGTATTCAGGATGACTCCGGATTACAGTCTAAGGTGTGTAAGCATCGACTTGGTCGAGATTACCGATCACTAGGCAAATGAGGGAACACTGGTCTCATGATTCCTCGAGTGCCGGGCCGGGGAGCTTGGGAATTTAGCAAATGGTTTATTTTGGCCCGGACTTGATGTTAGATGTCAACTAAAGCATTTCCCAACCGCCAATACAACGTTTCATAACTCAGGTTGTCAGCTCCATTGCGTTTTCTTCGGGCTCTATCTGTGTAAGAAGAAAACTTTCCAATAACGGTTGCTCTGTCCATAGTACCAAGAAAAAACATTGAGCCCTTCGTTTCAAGAGAACACCAGATCGCTTTAGACTCGGAGAGATAAGAAACAATTGGCGGTTCCTTCCCGTGTTCTGGAGAATGAACTTCGGCCTTAACCAAGGCGCTGCACAGACCGCGATACACACGTACACTGAAGTGTTACAATTTAGCTCATTTATGTCCCGCTTAGCTCAGCGGACGATCTGACATCGTCTAGTAACGTCACGTGAGATCTCGCTTTTGGAAAATTTGTATCGCTAAATTTAGAAGTGAAATTGTGACGTCGCAAGAGATAATATCACGCGGCACTGATTCCCGCTGAATATGGCGGATATATTTTACAGCTATATTTAGCCGGCGTGATCTACACACAAAGACGCCCCTGGGGACCACGCGAAACCTCTACAGTTGGGGAGCTTAAGTGGATCATTCCGATACCTCAGATAACGATACCTGATGATGATACGATGCACGCGCGTAGGTATCGGCGGAGTTCTAGGTATCGTTATCAGAGTCATCAGAACGGTCGACAAATACTCCGTAGTAAAGGCTATCGCCTAAACAAAAAAAACATATTCGCCAGGCTTACACCAGGAACGTAGGGCATGAATATGACGGAAGATTCCACTGGGTCGCTGGTGTCCTGGTAGAACTCTGCGTTGCACTTGGTCGACACTGTGCAGCCCCGCTAAACGCGGCAAGGCTCGCCGTCCTCAGTGGAAGCCGTGAACCGCATGCGGACTGTGCAGGCGTTGGCCCGAACCTGGTCGAAAAACGACAAGAGTCAGTTTAAACATACTCTATACTTCATAACAGTTACAAATCCCCGCGAGATCAGCGATCATAATCAAAATTAATGAAGTATATATTGGTGGATCCTTAAAGAATACGTTCGCATCACCCCTGGAAAACGCCATACACGTCCCCCTTTGGGAAACGCTATTGCTGACCCCTCCACTTTTCTGCTTTAGCTTTCTCATTTGGCCTTATCTTTTGCTTCCTCTAGGTCTTGCTACATCTTTTTGGCTTCGTTACGGGGTCAGTGTTAGCGTTTCCTACAGGGGACGTGCGTGGCGTTTCCCAAGGATCATGCTAACGTGTTCCCTGAAGATGCACCAACGGAACTACCCTTCATTTTTCCCGACCTGCTTGGACCAGCGCTAGAACTTTGGTCACATTTCATTTTGTCGCACAAACCAAGGCATACGCGCTCCGCACACCTGCAAGTTCAGACTCGCCCCAGCATCAGCGCGCGCATTGGCTTCCACCCCGTGACGTCAGCTCCCTCTCGCCCTTGTCCTTGGCTACTTTCCACCTCTCTACGCGGCGCGCTTCACTTTCCAGTGTTTTTTCCACAGACGGACGCTGCCAGCCTTTTCCTGTCATATGGGTACTAATGCTAACGTATTAATACCAATATATACACTTATTTTTTCTTTACCCATTTTGAAATTGTTTACGAGGGCAAAAAGTGGCATCAGTAGCTTGATTGAAGTCCAGGCTCCCTATAGAATACAACTTCAATAACACACACCAGGAAAAAGTACAACCATGAAAAAATATATTTGCTCAATGCAGAAACAAATACTCGTCATAAGAGAAGCTAGACGCGTCTGATTTGAATCGGCGAAATCATGGAGGTAGGATTAAGAGAAGCTGACATACCGGCTCAAACCAGCCAAATTAAAAATTCCAAGTGAAGCCGGAAGTAGAGGTCGCAACCGGTAGAAACGACCTCGAGGGTGCCCCAAGTCCGTCCAATAGCGTATTTTTGTTTTGGTTATAGCTGAAGGTGTTGCCCTCCATACCGGAAGTATCACTAGCTTCACCTCTGGAGGCGTCATGTCGCCTCCAGAAGATTTCTACCTAACATAAGCGAAATGTGCAAGATCTGGCAGTGTCTTCGTTTGCTCAAGAATTGAGCTGCTCGAAGGGAACATGGTTCGCCATTATTTTGTATGTCGATTCTATTTTTATTTTCATCACCCGCACGTGCAACCTAGATGTTACGCTCGTTTGCTTCGATGTTCTACTATCCCGCAATATATGTTCATGTTCCGTTTTGCACAGCAGCAAGTGAGTTCAAATCAGGTGAAGAGTTCTGCGCATGTGCAGGCCCTTCTCACTCAGCGGCGAAAGCTCGAACTATATATATATGTTTGGCGTCCGAAAGGAGAGTTGCGCTACTTTTCCGGCCTTTTTCGTGACTCATAAAGAGTCGTGGAGAAGGTTAGAGAGGTAGTACAACTACCCCTCTGGACGCCGATCGCAGTTGGAGCGTTCGTCGCTTGGAGTCGTCTTTATGTGTAATATGTCCATTGCGTTATGACGGGAAGACATATTAGGCTTTGCATACCATTCCAAACTCGCAGTATAGGCTCGGGTACCGGTAGTCCCCAGCCGTGCCGTATTCGTCGAAGACACGGTACCTGTAGTGAGCCCATTCGTGGATCAAACTGGAAGGCTGCAACAAATTTTAAAATGTCATTGATAAACAAGACACAAGAAACGACAAAGCTCAGAACAGAAAAGTTGAAAAGTCCTGCCCTCCGATAAATATCATTTTGAAACCCAAAAGTAAAAAGGGATGATGGGAAGCCATAAAAATTGAGTCCTCAGCGACACAGTGCTAATATTTCTTTCTAATATAATATATGTTCTATAGTGAATAGTTTCTCCCACATCTAACACCTTCATTGGTTCCTATTCGCAAATGTAGTAACAAAACTAATAAGGGCTTTGAAAGGTGGGAACGACACAAGTGGCAGCCGCGTTTGTCGTTCTTATTCTACTTATTGCTTGCCCTCTATGTGCTTTCGTCTCCTCAGATGCTTCTATTGTAAGATATCCCCCTTATCCTAATAAAAGGAAATTCTGGCTGCTTCCCTGCGTTGCAGGTTGCAAACGCTTTTCAAGACCGAGTTTGTCTTCAACAGGTGATGATAGAACTACAAGAAAAACCGATGCAATCATAAAGGCAACTTAGAGCTTTCTTTGTGTTATTTTTCTCCTTTTTTGTGTGATGATGTACTAGAGTCGCTGACAGTCGCCTTCGCACTTTTAGTGCGAAGGCGACTTCAGCGCGTTTTCGTATTTTACTCCGAAGGGGTGCTGGAGGGCATCACAATTTTGCCGTTTAGGTTAATACCGCAACCTAGTTTATTCCACCACTAGAACATGTGATGACAAGCCTTTCATACAAAAAAGCAGAAAAAACGGCTGATTACTTTTTCGCGCTAATATTACGTGTCGCAGAGTGTACCTACAATACTAGTTGTTCCCGCGAAAAGCTTACAAGCCAATTTAACGAAATTGGGGCGACTTTAGTGTGAAAGCGACCTTTTTTTCGCACTTGTCTTTTACGTATTTTTCAAGGTGACCCTAGCTTAAATTGTGTTTTGTTTATCACATCCTTTCACAGTGCAGGTGTTCAGCGAAACACAAAATTTCGAAATACATGAATCTAATATGAATGCCTTCGTTAAAAAATCCTGATCTACTGTTTGCCTTATCCTACAAGATGAACTGTGGAAATGGTTAGGAGGTAGGGTACATATATTGAACAATTAAGGAGAGGTGAAATTATGGTGACTTTAGCGTGAAAGCGGCCTTACTTCCACGCTGTTTTTTACGTGAAGTTCAAAGTGACCGCAGCTTAAACGGCTTTTCTTTTATCGTACCTTTTGACACCGCAGGTGTTCATCGAAACACCACATTACAAAATATATGAATCAAATAACAATGCCTTCGTTCAAAATAACTTGGTCTACTGTGAGCCTTATCCTACAACATGAGCCGTGGAAATCTTTAGGAAATATGTACATGTAATAAACAATTAAAAAGAGGTAAAGTATGGTGGCTTTAGCGTGAAAGCGGCCTTGCTTCGACACTTTTTTATGTACAGCTTAAAGATCCCCAGGTTAAATTACGTTCCGTTTACCAGCTTTTTGACACTGAAGGTGTTAGTGAAACACCAAATTTCAAAATATTTGAATTAAACATCAATTACTTCGTTCAAAAAACATTATCTACAGTTTGCCTTATTCTACAAGATGAACTGTGGAAATGATTAGGATACAGGGTACATATAATAAACAATTGAAAAGAGGTGAAATTATGGTGACTTTAGCTTACCCCTATAAAAATGCCTACCGCCATTGTATGGATATCTGACCAACGTTCTATCGCCTCTGTCGTCGTTCTATCGCCCCTCTCGTCATTCTATCGCCCTCGCTTGAATTTTATGGGCACTTTATCACCCCTTTCTCGACATTTGGCACTGACGCGGTAGGCGCTAAAATGGTAATCAAATGGCGAAAAAACCTTTTAGCGTCTTTTTATTTACAAGTGTCCATACAATATTTGTATGTCGTCATTTTATAGTCATCCTATCGTCAATCTAGCGCCCCCGAAGGTGGTGGAATACCGGCCAATTTCTGCTGTAAGTGAAGCACACTTCAATTAATGTACGCTAGAGGTTCAACTGGCGCGAGTGTGCCACGGCAAATTGAAACAGACCATACGTGGGAAATTTTTTTAATATAATTTAATTGCAATTACAATTACTTTGCTCCAAAAGTAGTCTAACCACAATCACAATTACTACTACATGAAAAGTAATTCATTACAATTACAATTACTTTAAAAAGTAATGCAATTACTTTAAAATTACTTAATTCTGAGGGCGACCAACTTGGGCCATATAACTTCAAACGAGATGTTAAGAATGCAACACATTTCTTCATTCCTTGCCCTAATGTATGAGGAGGTTTAAGCATCGCTGTATAAATGTCACGTATGGTACATTCCTTTTGTGAATTTTGTTAAATTAATGAGAGAACTTGACAGTTTGGGGTAATGAAATCCTACGTTCTTATATTTTCATTAAATAATAATAAATTAGTTCATATACCCGAAGACGCCAGATCGCTAAAATAAAATTGGGTTGACACACTTTTGTTAGCCAGGCAAATAAAAATGCGACAATTCGTCATATCTGAATATTTTAATAGTGTTAATATAAGACTACAATCCACATCCACACGCACTAATACGACCATATTTACAGACAAACGTTTCATTTTTTTTTGTAAATTATTTACATTGAGTTGAAATTACAATGGCTCAAAATTTATAAGACCCGAATAGGGGCTCCCGAATCAATGATGACAATATTCACAGGTGCGAAGTCAGCTCCAAAATGCTTATGCAAATAATATCCGAGGTAAAACCAACTAAAAATAAACTTGAAAATAATACGAAAAAAATGCGACAGTACTCAAAGAGGGGCGCAAAAAACTGGCGAACAAATAAATAATAAAACTGACTTCATAGACAATTAAAATCCTCAGCCTCGGCTAAAAGCTGAACCTCAATTTTGTTTCTTTCAATATTTTGGCATGTTTATTCTACTGTTTTCTGCTCGCAACACAGACGGCGCCACAAGGCGCCGTTGAGGTAGGCTCCAAAGAGGATTCTCTCAGCCCTTAGTGTAAGCATCAAAACAACAAACAACGTGACGCTATTTTTGCTGTGCGTGTGTGTAAGTGCGTGTCTATGTGTGCGAGTGTGTCACCAAGCGCTAGGCCACTTGTGCGAGCGCTGAGGCTTTCAGAGAGATTCCGTCGGTACCTTAAAGTCTTGCAAAAGTAGTTGTAATTCTGCCTGAAATTTCGCAATTACTGACGCTAAAAACAGTTAAATTCATGGGCGTACCAACCGGGGGCAAGGGGGCGCTTGCCCCCCAGTTCTCAGAGTGGGGGGGCAAGGCATGTGTTTTGCCCCCCCTGAAACAGCCGCCACTGGGCAGGGCAAACACTGGCCGGCGGCGCCCAAGGAATACCAAGGGCACCACACCCCGACCCGCGGGGGCATATTTTTAACGCGCAGGTGATACAAACCCTAGCAACGGTGCTCACACCGGATTGGCTGGTTCGTGGAGATAGGCGCTGTCGCCGTCAACATAGGCAGTGGTTACAATGCGAGTTTCCGAAGCGGTAGCGTAACTTAGTTGTAAGATGTCTGCCCCATACGTAGCAGACCCGGGTTCTATCCATGGTGTGGGCTTCTTTTTTTTTTTCCTCGAACATTTTGTTTTGTCGAGGCATTTGGCGATGTTTACGACATTTTTTTTACGATTAACACTAAAAAGAAACCAAATGTTGCCGACGAAACATCGCTGAACTAAATCGTATGGGACTCTATTTACGGATGTGCATGGAAGACAGCGGGGCTTGGGTTGCCGGCTGCAAAGCGGCGTGTACGGGGGTAGAAGGGGGGGGGGGGGGGATAAGTGGGTTAATAGTTTTGTAATTAGCAGCTGCGCACTGTCGCCGCGAAGCGGCGCTGAACACAGGCGGGGGGAGGGGGGGGGGGCAGGTTATATACACGCGCTGTCCGAAACCGAAATTTAAGTTCCCGCGCGTTGCCGAGCAGCCAATCCGGCGTGAGCATTGTTGCTAGGGGGTCTATCACCTGCGCCGTAAAAGTTAGTGATGGACCGAATCTGCCGAACTTCAGATTCGGCAAAGTTCCGCACATGCCAAAATTTAGAAGGAAAGTTCGGCAAAAAATCGGCAAAAACACGGCAAATGTTTTCGCGCGCGCACGAACGCGACGGGGCCATGAATCGCAAATGGACGCCGCGCAGTCGCGCGGTTACCATCGTACAGTTTAGTACAACCAGCGGTTACGGCGAGGTGTGGAGTAGGCGACACGGTAACTGTGCGTTTGTGAGCTTTCGCGAGTGTGGTTTTCTTCAATATTTTCTGCCTCAAGAACAGAAGATCGACCAGTAATTTACAGAGTCCACTGCGCAAGTGACAAATGATGCGGTGCATTCTGGATAACGTGATTTTCATTTGACCTTTCCATTGATGAAACGAGGTAGTTGAAACATTGACTGACAACTGACAGTTACGCTCAGTGTTCGCAGCCCAGTGCCGTCAAACGGGGCAGAGTCACGAGAGCTTGCCAGAATGTATGGGATGCAGGTGGCATCCTCGTCATAATGTGATACATGTTTTCCCCCTTCTTTTCTTTCCTTTTTACGCACTTTCTGTAGTTTGTATATTCTGTACATTTATATATCGGTTTTGTTTTTTCACATGTTGTGGCGGGCTGGCAGGCGCTCTGCGTAAGGGTTTTCACCTATCTGCCTAGCCCGGGCCGCACACCACCACATGGGCCCCTTCCAGTTTGTGCAAATAAAATTATTATTATTATTATTATTATTATTATTATTATTATTATTATTATTATTATTATTATTATTATTATTATTATAACAATGCTATTTTCGGCTCACAAGTAGTTTGTGCCAAAACAGAATAATATTGCTTTTTAGTTCGCGTTATTTCGCGATTTTCATGTATCATGCATAAAACTAAACACGGAACTATCTATCCTGCTCGACGTTGCACATCCGACATTCCTAACTCTCCCCATCTTCCTAAACGTCCGTATGTGTCCTAACACCAGAAACCGGAATTTTAAAGGTTAAATGCGGCACGTTGCGAATATGGAACGCACATTTTCATGCAAAGCTGACGTCAAGTGACTCAAATCGAAAAACATGCATATTAACAATATTGTTATCTCTTCTGGTGAAGGCTCAGCAACCGTTGCATTCCTTTTCGCGCACGAAACGGCAACTCCCAGAGAAAGTAAGAACGCAGTGATTGCCTTTATTTTAACAATGTAAACACACTTGCGGGCGTGCGCTGATGAGGTCTCAAAATCAAAACTCTGGTAGCGTGATTCGTGACTGCGCCGGCTACTACCCAACCTCGTTGTCACGCCACTTTCTGGAAGCAGACACTAAAATTGCAAGTAAACACACAAAAGCGACACCGATACAATTATCTTGCAGAATATCACCTTATTTAGTAATAACTGTGTCAATAGGCACTACATGTTGTATTTAAGTTAAGAAAAAAAAACATAGACCTTTTTTCGTGAGAAAAAACTAAATATCAACGTTAAGTCTGGAAAATAGCTAACGTAATACCTGTTCACAAAACTGGTGATCGCCAACTAATAAGTAATTACCGTGACATCTCTCTCACCAGTGTTCCATCTAAGCTCATGAAGCATATACTTTACTCAAAGATAATAAACTTTCTTGACTCTCATAATCTTCTTTTTGAACATCAGCATGGATTTCGTAAATCTTACACTTGTGAAACCCAGCTAACCGCCTTCCTTACTGATATTCATTCAAGCTTCGATTCGAATATTCAGACCAACGCCATTTTCATTGACTTCTCCAAAGCATTGGACAAAGTACCACACCAACGTCTTTTCACAAAGCTTAACGATATTATTATCCATCCTTCTGTTGTTAAGTGGATTTCTGAATTCCTAATTAGCCGTAAGCAATATTCCTCCGTTAGCAACGTAAAATCTCCCACCTCTACCGTAACGTCAGGTGTCCCCCAAGGAACCGTACTTGGCCCCCTTCTGTTCGTAATCTATAGTAATGATCTCCACCTTAATATAGGTTCTTCTGTGCGCCTGTTCGTCGACGACTGTGTCATTTACCGACCCATTCTTTCATACCATGATCATCATGCTCTCCAGGAAGACCTTGAGTCTGTAATCCATTGGTGTGAAAAATGGCAGATGACGTTAAACTTCAATAAATGTAGATCCCTATTTTTTTCCCGCAGTTCGCGTGCCACACCATTTTCGTATTACCTCACTAACACTCAAGTAATAGCATGCTCATCATATAAATACCTGGGTGTTCATCTCACCTCTGACCTATCATGGACTACTCACATAACTTCTGTTATTTCTGATACTAACCGTTCTCTCGGATATTTGCGCCGTAACCTCAAACTTGCTACACCCTCCGTAAAACGACTAGCGTATACTACTCTTATAAGATCGAAGTTAGAATACGCCTCATCTATATGGTCCCCCCATGGCAGTTTTACCTTGCAAATAATCTAGAATCCGTCCAAAACAGAGCCCTTCGTTTTGTTTATAACTACTACTCACCATATACCAGCAAATCAGGATTATGCCAATCAGCTAACCTTCATTCACTTTCCCTTCGCCGCCGAGTATCACGCCTTTCTCTCCTCCATCGAATTTCTTATCACAATAGCCACCTCAAAGAATCACCGCTATCACCTCCCCATCGTATTTTCCCACGTCTAGATAACCTATGTAAATTACGTCCAATTCGATCATCAACTGTTTCTCACCAGACTTCCACCTACCATTGGCCATCGAGGATTGGAATTCACTACCTCATAACATCGTTTCTATTAGTGATACTACTAAATTTGTTGAAGCCATTACCCTCTCTTTGTCTAACCTACCCAGCTAGCTTACAGTGTTATAATTGTGTTTACTGTTCTATTTGTTTTTGTTCTATTGCCACCCCGTTGTATAATGCCTTACGGGCCCTCAAGGAAAATAAATGATGATGATGATGATGAACAGTGTATTTTTGCCGAATCTTTGTCGAATTTTTAGAAAAGTTCGGCAAACGTTTCGCTCGCGATCCCAAGATTCGGCAAAAGTTCGGCCTATCACTAGTAAAAATATGCGACCCGGAGGGGAGGGGCTGGTTTGCCCCCCACTCAAAAACAAGTTGATACGCCACTGGTTAAATTACAGTTCCGTTTAGCCGAAAGTAATTAATTACAGTAACAACTTACAAAGAAAGTTATTAAATTACAATAATTAAATTAGTGTAATCGAACTACTACCCAAGTATGAAGCAGACAGTAACCAGTCGGAAATTGACTTCCGGTAATGCATTTCAGGCGCGTTCAGAGCGGCCCCGGAGTCAAGGAGTCACTGACTCCTTCCACTGGACGGCCAAAAGTCACTTCCGGTGCACGTAACTCCGGGGCTTCGGAGTCAAGCTCCGAAGCACCGAGTCCGGAGACGGTGCACGTAGAGTCAAAGTCAACGGTCAAAGCGGTCAAAGCATATCAAAGGAGCTAAAGATGACGTCATTTCCTGACTGGTGACGATTTCCGGCGAGAAAATCCAAGGAGCTCTGACTCGAGTCACTCCGTTCAGAGGCAAGGGAGGCGCTGCCACTGATCTCTACTATAGGGGCTGGATGGCGCTTAGCTGGTCTCCGAGCCTGGCGCAAGTGAAGCCACCGGAAGTTCGATGCTTGTCCCGGAAGTCGGGCGTCGCTGGGCTTCCTAGTGCATTCAGTCGATATTTTGGACCATGCTTTTTTGTGTCTTTGATAGGGTTTTAATTCTCCTGTTCTGAAATAAATCCCGAGAATGAGGCATTTGAACTTGGGACATATTCACAACTTGATCAACTAGAATCTCAAAATGTTTACACTCAATGGCTTCCCATGATACTTCTCGGGTCTGCATGCGCTCTTACTGCGCAACAAGCAGGCTCTCTTGAGGGAACACGCGAAAATCCAGCGCCCTCGACGCCCTTCGAACCAGCGCTCGGAAGGGTTACAAGGCCTGCCAAGCGCTCACTTCCGGGACAAGCCGCTCACTTCCGGTGGCTTCATACCTGTGTGCTCAAAGCGCCATCCAGCCCCTCTAGTGGAGATCAGTGGGCGCTACTGAACGCGCCCCAAGCAAACCGAAACTTAAAACCCGTCGTAGTTGTGTGTCTAAGCGAAGTTTCGTATCGCATATAAAACTTTTATTTTAATACATTTGTTTTGGTTTTTTTAGGTTCGTTAAAATGTTTTGTTGTTTCGTTTTGCCACTGTTTTACTAATAATGTTG
Organism: Ixodes ricinus; assembly: GCA_037355805.1. NCBI lineage: Eukaryota > Metazoa > Arthropoda > Arachnida > Ixodida > Ixodidae > Ixodes > Ixodes ricinus. The sequence goes on from JAZHYW010068782.1 coordinate 16,742, forward strand.
CGTTAACTTTTTTATTTCCGCATTTAATATGCACTTCAAAAAGCGTTTTACAAGCCAATCCAAA
>JAZHYW010068783.1:0-13835 GCA_037355805.1 Ixodes ricinus
GTTACTGAAAAAGACGCGCGAGCGATTTGTCGGGCAGGAGCGTACATTCAATAGTGCAATATACGAACACAAAGTTCGCATGACAGCATCTTAGCCGAATTAAGACTTTGCAAGTTTCTTACGAAGTTTTCAGTATTCTAAGGATATATGTCCTCGCCTTTGCTGGCGGATGCGAATAAAATAATATCATAATTACACGTATTTCTAACTACTGGAAAAATGTGCGGCTGGTGGTGCTGTCGCCGCTGTTATGGCCCCACTATTTTTTGTCCCACTACGGCGACAAACAGAAAGGACCAGCATCGCCAAGCCTCACACACGTGCAGAATGCACGCGGAGGTATTTCTGGTGGGCTTGCGGTCCCTCGTGGTTACTTCGCGAGCACCAATAGACTGCAAGCCTACCAAAGTTAAGTACTTCTGGGTACGTGCTTCATGTGAGTGAGACAAGTAGGTGTCGATTGTTTCTGTTTGTGGCTCAAGTGGGACTTCCGGGCATTAGAGTTGCTAAATAAGCAATGCTTCAAAGTAACAACACGTCATCCATTTTGTTGCTTAAACTTATGAATAACAGTAATGTGAAGATCTGAAACTGCAGAGACCGCTTTTCCGTTCGACGAGAGATGTTTAAAAAAAGTTTACGACAGAGCAACACCGCATCTTCTGAGGTTGCCGACACCGTGCTCTACGACTCAGGAAGTCGATAGCCGAAGCGTAGCTCGATTGACGGCTGTAGCCACAACTCTGCGTCTACCACGAACTACCTAAGCTGGCAAAGCTAGGCATAAGAACGCGACGCCGCATGTGAGAAGTAGAAAAATATGCGCAAAGGCTACATTTTGGCTCTAATATCGTGTCGTGAATTGAGATAATATACGCAAATGGATGCGCTAGCAAAACGCCAGAGCTGTGCGGCAAGGTTTGTATTGGGTATCCATAGCAAGAATATGCCCGTGTAGCGTATTAAACACATAGCCTGATGAGATCCTCTAACGTTAGTGTGGTAACACTTGTGCTTGAAGTTTTTGGCAAGCCACCTTTAATAACCTGCCAACAATTGACAAAAAATTCTATTTCTAAGGAGCAATTACTTTCAGGTCAAATAAAACATTCAATGAATATTAAAATTTAAAAAAAAATTTGTCGGGCCAGCTACAATAAACATAAATTTGTTCCTCGCACAATTACCGAGTGGATCGCATTGCCTTAGTCTGTGATTAGGAGGTATTTACATGGAAGCGCCCTTTTCAGGACGTTTTAGCTTGATTTTGTGTTTAGTTAACATGCTTTACTGATTCGTTAGCTGTTCATGCTCCACAAACTAGTTTTTCTAACGTAATGCCAGGCTGTTACGTGCTCTAATTGCTTCGGCGCTACAAGTTGATTTTGTAAAAAAAAATAATATGATCTATATATTTTTGCAGCCTCTCAAGTGGAGATCAGAGTGAGCACCAACGATGTCGAGCTTTCTGAAGCGTTTTGAGGATGGTGTTCTGATTCCCGAGAGTGACGTCGTGGAAGGCCAGTTATCACCGCTTCCGGCACGAACCAAGCAGAACGTCACCATCAAGATTCCGGAAGATGTGGTGTCCGAGGCGAAGATCGAAAACCGCACAGACTTCTACTTTTCTGCTCGTGTGCTGAACAAGGATGGCCTCGATTCGGGAGCTTCCAAACATTGCCCTGGCTACATTTGAGCATCCTTCCCCTAGGCAGCAGGCAGAAGCCGCCGAGCTTCGAAGAACTGGGGTCTCATTTATCGGAGTACCTGTAGCTATCATTCTTCTCGTGATTGTAATTCTGACGGTTGTGTTCGGGCGACGCAGAACGTCGACGCAACAGATCCAACCTGAAGCGAAGCTTCCTCGGATCCATTATGCCTCCTAGGTACAATTACGTTCTTTGTTGACGAAAAGTAGTAAAACTATTTTTGAAGGAAACATCATGGCTGTCTTGTGCGCAACGCACAACGATCTGCTGCCAGAAGTCAAGTCAAATGTCTCTACCACTTTTGTTCGTAAAGCTGACTAGGGCACCTTATACTTGTTGCGATTCAGAACGCGTGGAAATGTTGCCAAGATGCAATGCTTACTATGAAAGAATTTGGGGTGTTTACCAAGTTGTTGCTAGCACCAAAGACTATGAAACTTGAGTTGAGCTCCTTAATAAGCATACACGTAGTTGCGCAAGAAAAATATCCAGTGTAGAGCAGTTCTTACTTCATGTTAAATGCTTCCAAGCAAGCAGTTTAAAAACACATTTCTGTCAGTATATTGATGACTCATGCTGAAGGCGATCACGCTTTTCCGAGTCAAACGATAACTTGCAGCCCAATGAATTTGTAAAAACAATTGAGTCGTTTGATTATGGTTGCCGAATAAAATATTTATTTTGTCTTCATTTCTTACGGTTCAATATCCTTTTACATTGTGACAACTCGCCCTGGAAACTCTAATCTAAGGGCGGCTATTTTGGAGAAGGCGGATGGTTGTTCTTCTGTACTAAAACTCATGGAGCAAAAAAGACAAATCACAACACAAACTAATTGTCGGGTTTCAGTATGTCGAAAAACAACCAGCTGTCCTTGCCTAGTAACGTTGGTTCTTTTTGTTCTACTTCAAATTTGAGTGTACTCGAGTGTGCTTCTTCATGAGGGCGGTTTCACTTGGATTGTTTTAGTGAGGCACATTATTAATTATACTTATCTTGAAGCTTTTAATGTTATGTAGAGCGTGTAGTATGTTCTTCTATGGTTTACGCTTGAAAGTTGAGGCATTGTTCGATTGTAGGAAATACAATGCCAATAGAGCAGCGGAGGACGATTGCTTTATCGCCGGTTTTCCACGTTTAGAGCTCTACCGATACTAAATTCTAAACAAAACAATTTTAAAAAAGCGCAGCTCTTAGGCTCCTGTTTCCGGCTTGAGCGGCGTCGGCGTCGGCTGAACCGCGCGGTGCATTATGGGAAATGTCCCATATGCACCGCGCGAGCCCCTCCCTCTTCCCCCCAGGGTCACGTGACACCGGCAGGTCACGTGACCCCCATGTCATGTGCGCTCCCCTCCAGGTAACGTGACCCCCCCTCCGAGGTCACGTGTCCCCCCTCTCCCGAGGTCACGTGAACCCCCGGAGGAGGTTGAAGAATGAGGGGAGGAGGAGGAGAAGGAGGAGGAGGAGGGGTATACCCTCCCCTCAGTACCCTTCCAACCTCCTCCTCAAGAGCTGCGCTCTAATTCGGCATTACAGGGAGTTGTAAACGGCTTTCACTTTTTTTATATCTAAACCTATTACTCTGAAATTACGTTTTAATTGATGTCGATCTTAGCGGCTAGTATTGTAAGAAATTCCCAAACTCGAATAAGCCATCATGTGCAGTATACTTGGCATTATCATCAGCATGCCATTCGAAAGCGCCATATTGTTTTTTTACTTCATATCTTCCATTTGTGGACGAGGCACTTTTGCCTTTGACTTGGATTTCCATAATATCAGGATAATGTATTTGTATACTCGATGGGTTGCTGGTTTAGTTTTGGTTCAAAGATGAAAAGAAAGACTGCCGCGAAATTCTAGAAAAGGAATTGTCAGCAACGAGGTAGGGCTCGTCACTCAAGCAGTGAACTGGACCATGCATGTCAGTGAGGGATCTTACTCGGAGACTGTGTGAAGGGCTCGTACTGAACCCTTCACACAGTCTCCGAGTAAGACAACCTGGTATTTGGAGTAACACACAATTTATTCTTTCTCGAAGACTGTGCGAAGGGTTCGTACTGAACTGGCAGCACGTGATAAAATTTTACATCTAGGATTTCCACTTTACCTGCTATTTGGAGCAACACACAATTTATTGCCATGTTAAGTACAAGAAAATACTTAACGTCCCTGTGGCCAAACTATCGGCCGGGAACACCCCACTATTGCAGAAATTTGATAATTGAGCATAAATACACTACATGACACTTTTTGTTTTTCATATAGTATATTGCAAATACAAATTTACCCGCTGATGTAAGATTTTTCCAATAAAGTATTTTGAGCAACACACAATTTATTGCCATGTTACGTACAAGAAACTACTTAACGAATCAACTATCAGCTCTTTGTTTTTAAGCGTTTAACGCGCTAATTACGAACACGAGAAGTGATCCGAGGCTGGCAGGATGGGATGAGATAAATATTTGTTATCTGTCTCACATTAATATTGATTTAGTGGCACTTGGAGATAATTTAAGATGGAGAGGAAGAGACATCAATAGGGGAAGAAAGAGATTGTTGAATATTATTCACATTGACCCCAAGACCAACTTTCCCGGACGGCGTTTTAGTTCTAGTTTTTAACGACATGTGGCGTATCGACCGTAACTTCCATTTTAAATTGTGGATTCGCGCGTGCATTGCAATCTTATCCTTCTCTCCAATGCCTCTTCACGCCGTTCCTACTGTTCGCCCTTTCTTTTCCACTCTCTCCGGCCTGCGGCGTGTTTGGCGATTGCATGAAGCGGCATTTGGGAGGACTCAGCGAAGAAACAAGCAAACAATACAAAAGCCCACCCAACGCGGTTAAACGGCGACTCCAACAAAATGCGAAAAAAAAAAGGACCATGTTAGGTAATAAAAATACATATAAAAAATCAGGCTTATTCTAGTACGTTAGTGCAGCCTCCATTAGAATCATTAAATAAACAAGTCGCCGAGATGATTCAAATCATACGATTTCATGCAACGTCCTTGCATCGTAGACTTGAGGCCATTCTTCATCACCGTTGGTCATAGCCTCCACCATTAAAGGAACACTTTAATGAAATTTGAATTATACCCGTCGTGTTCAGAAATAGGCTGAATAGGATCCACAGTATCCGCAAATGACAATCGCACATTTGTGTTTTGAGCCTGATGGCTGTATTTTTCGATATAAACGGCCCACTCTGTCGTCCGGAGAGAGACGTGACATCCGCTGCAATCGTGACGTAGGCTGTCTCGGGACGAGCGAAGCTGCGGCGAGGCTGACGTCGACGCGATGCCCTAGCCGTTCCAGTCACCGAAGCGGCTGAAGCACGCCAGCGATCGGGCCACCGGAACTAACAGCAATGCTGCTTTTGTACGAATTTCGAGTGACGAGTTAGTCTTCTATAATCTTGTAGAGGGACAATAGCAATGTCTGGGCAAGTCTGGGACACAGAAAAGAGAGTCCCGGTGAGAAAGGAGTTCCTGCTTCACCTCTTCTCTCGTGGTGGCCGCAGAGCTTGCTGGGATGACGTCAGGTTCAAGGCACGTATAGTCCTAGGCGAGACGTGTATCCTCACTACCTGTCAAGGTTCATAGACGGGCATTACAAACGAGGCTTTAGCGACATCCACCAGGTGCCATGTGCTAATTGCTTAATTTGTTTTTAAATTGATTTTTGTGTCTTTTTCAACAAGAGATTGCTGTGTCCGATATGATACTCCTCCCTTTAACACGCAGAGACCAAGAAATAGGCACCGAAAGTTCGTTGTGATATCCTTTTAATTTAAGCCAAGCTTATTTCTCTGCATTCTGCATTCCCTGCCCTGCTTAGGGGGGGGAGGAGGGAGTGGCTTCGACAATTTCCCCTCGCCCCCCCCCCCCACTCATTTTTTCTATGTAGGCCACTGATTTAAAGCACACAAACGAAAAAGTTGATTTTTCTAACACTCAACTAGTTTGCTTCAGTTCTTTGACGCAGGCATTCTTATCAAATACTTTAACATATATATAGTCAGTGACAAGGTGAGGGCGCCAGGGCGTGTCTTTCGAATGCCCGGCCTCTACCATGCTCTCGTTGCTTTTCGTGGGACTTTGACCACGCGTGAACGCTTGAGGTGCACTCTCTAACGTTGGTACAAGGGTGAATCTTTTAGAGGCATGTCTATGAACACCACCATCAGGACAAAGACATCGGGATTCTGAACGGAGGTATGAAGTATTGGAATCCGTGCTTAGCAATCTCAAGCTGTCCGCACTTGATGCCCGCCTCTAGAAGAAGACTCTCCTGTAAGCCCCGTCTAGGTGAGACCGCTTGCTGAAGGCTTCAACGAACGTTCCCTCAATATGAATCACATGAGGCTCATCAGCAGTGTAATATTGGTCAATCAGACCATATTGGCTTGCAACAAAATATTTCATGAGTAAAGGCTTGTCTTTCTGCATTCTCATATCAATATAAGGTGTCGTGTTTTGGGCGGATACCTTGGCATAAGCCTAGAGTTTTGGCCCTTTGCTTTATGCATAGTGCACGCATTGTCCATCGACGCATACCTGGAATAAAGCAACAACAACAATACAAGTCAGCGAGAAATGATAGTTTGTTAACTAGCTACATAACATCGAAGCGAATTTTGGAATTTCTAGATACTTGGGTTTGCTCAGATACTAAACCTGGTCAATAACCACAATGGCTGTACTTATTAGGCTGTGTGACAAACTTTTGTGAACATAAACATTTATTGTTTTTAAATATTCTATTATATTTGCTATTAATAAAATCAGTTGTAGCTCTTTTCACATTAAGAAGCACCGTAGCGATGGTTTTGGCTACTGTATGAACCAACACACGCCATTGACTTGACGCTTCTGGATATTGTTTTTATTACTAGTGGACGAATACTTTTGTATTTGCCGTAGATGGGTTTCGTTTTGTACATAGTTGTACCGGATGCTTTCGTGCGAGGGTTGGGCATCGCAGAGAAAAAATATTGATGCTGCACTAGTCACCGTAAAGGAGCCATTTATGCAGGTACATAGCGTTTATGATATTTATGACCTCAGTTAACTTCGCATAACACACTTTTGATTAGTAAAATTAAACATATGGTTTCAATGATAAACTTTCTAGACGACATGAAAATTAGAAAAAATATTTATAAATAAATCAGCAAATGTTAAAAATTCTTAGAGCGTGGCGGAGCGGGATGGTCTAACCGTCTGGGCTAGACGTCTCTCAATGCTGACGACGAGAAAATGCAAATAAATTGAAACAGAAAGACCGCGCGGAAATATTAAAGTTGTGTAAGTTTGCAGAAAAAGAAATAAAAGCAAGATAAACAAATCGAGCGCTCTTTGTATATATAAAATTGACTTGATTTATTTGTTTTCGATGATGCCCACTAAGTTTCTAACAGGAACTATATGTTTACTTTTACCAGCACTGGGTAGAGATACTCCAGAAAGTTTACGGGATACAGATACTGGAGCTATATGTATTTCAAGGCCGAAATGCAGATACTGTGATGCATTTGTCTTGCATGTAACGGAATCTTCTTAGACTTCTTACTTCTCTGAAAACGACTAGTATCCCGGTATACAGATACCGATACATCCAAAAATACACTTCTTTTATCATCAAATGGTGATATATGCAGAGGATGTGTTTGCGTGAGTTTGTGCACACTCTTTTACCTCAAACTGTCCACTTATTCACAACTGCCAAATAAACTACCGCCCCTGGTGACCCAGGTATGTAGCTGGAGGCGAGCAACTGCCTGCCACGCTTGACAGAAGGCGTCTGCCCAAATTAACCCGTGCTTTGCTGTCTAGTGTCTCGAACTGTAGTCTCAGTCACACAGTGGGGGATATTGAACAACAGAGCTGAACCCGTCTGCACAAGACCCCAGTGAAAGGAGTTCGTGTCTGCACTAACATAAGCCTGCGATATCTGCGCCTGTTCTTGCCGCCAAATTAGAGGACGAAACGTCCGAACATAAAACATAAATATCGGCATTGCGAGGCTCGCATCGCTCTGTATATCTCCGTCTCCCCTAAGCTGAGACTGCAGTGGGAGCCACGTTCCCGCCAGACCAATCAGCCGCCTCCGTTTCGTCGCCTGACCTTTGTTTCAGAAAAACACGGACAATTAATCTTCGACAACAAATTTAGCGAAAGGCCTATGCTTGACAGGGTATTGCGATAAAATTGATACCTCGTAAATATATTACACGACGGAGATAAAACATCTTTTAAAATTTATCTCGATACAAAGGTACGGATACTTGATAGTATCTCTAAGGTACTATCACGATACATTATGTATCGCGATACTGCCGCACTCCTTACTTTTATCTATTAAAATGTTAGGTAGGCTAAATAATTAAATACCTAATTAATATGGCGCTGTGCATGTAACTACAATAAATAGGTTCCGCGTCGGTAATTCTTTTCTCTTCTGCAATGCTTAGTTTTTGCATGAAAATAATGGCCGTCGTTTCGTGATTTACACAGCACAACTTTACCCTAGTGTTAATGGGGCGATCGACGTATCGTAAGCACTTTGTCTTAGAGTTTTTGCAGTGATTTTCTGAAGAGAGCAAAAGAGCTTGCCGGTAGCTCTTATTGCACTAATGTTTTAAGTCGAAATAATTCGGCACCACACAGAAGTGTAGATGAGTTTTAGCCCTGATGCTTTTTTCACGCGCACGCACGACTTCGCGTAATTAGCGTATCATGCATATCACGCATATCGTCCCATTAATTTGCACAACCGCATTGTAAATCCAACTGCTCAATGATGTGGTGTAACACAGATATTTTATCGTCAGAGACGCACCATGTTGGTCGGATTTTCCAGTTGTCCTGTCCTGAAATCATTGAAAGGTTGGGACTGAGATAACAAATCTAAAGCAAGCTTTCGCAAAACATAATGTTTTTTTAGTGAACTCAGCCCGCCTCGGTTGCTGCATGGTTCTTGGTTACGTAGTTTGATTTCATCCCGACCTCCGCAAATACCCGAAAATACACCTCTAGCGCATGTAACGCTGCATCCGGGCAAATTAACACGAGCCTAAAAACAACTAAAACAAAACAACAAGCACCATCAATAGACTACAAAGATGTAAAAATATTAGCTAGTTTTTTCTTCTTATATTTGGCTTTACTCTACAAGAATCCTTGTTTTATACTGGTTCTGACAAAGGGTTCGCAACTTTCAAAGTAAGTCAGATTTACGCGGTACGTAAGTTTGAAAGACGTTTCTCGTCTACATCTCCGTTTACCACGTCAACTGAAACAACGACGAGGCAAGCGTAATTAGCATGACGTTTGTTACACCTTAGAGGTGTAGTCGAGTGCATGCAGGGAGCACCAATCATCAATCCGTCAGCAGCATGGAAGAACTCAATAGTTTGCACAAAACCAGCCTAATTGCGTGGTGTGGGGAGCATGTGCCTAGATTCAGATAGGTATATAGCAGCGGTAGAATTGATGGCGTTCGTTCTATTAGTATTCGAATATATTTTATTAGGATGTCTTCACAACAATCTAGAGTTTATTTTTACGTGGTCGCAGTTATGTGTGCATTCGTAACATGACCAGCATCTTAATGTATTTTCACTAAACTCCTTTCTAAACTGTGATACTAGAAATAATCCATTAATTTAATTTTTTTAAAGGGAAGATATAGATAATTTCAGCTTTCCTTTGCTGAGTAAGAGTATTGAATTATCTTAAACAATATGGTGCCTAAAAAGGTTGCCTTTTAGCAGCCTTATATACTCACGTACGATTTGTAAGTACTTGAACTATATATTTCAAGAATACGCCACAGCTAGTGGCCGTACACGCGATCGGAAAGTACCGAATGTGGATATAATTTAACGACTTATTTGAAGCCCCATTTCTCACTCTCACAAAGAGGATGTGCTTTTTCTCAACAGGTATAACGACTTAAAATATGGGCCTATGTGTTATATGAAGGTTTAGACTGCAGGAAATTAGTCTTGTGAAGTGTCGTTTTGGTGTCTCCGCTGTCTATGGGGAATTTATTTCTCGTCAATGCAACTCAACACGCGCGCTTTCAACATGCATCTGACATTTGTATTATATGACCAGACACCAATTTTATAGCGTCCTTTATTCTAAAGCCAGGTCGATTCCACGACGGAGCCATGGATTACCCGGCCACCGGAAAAAGGCGAGGAGCAGGCGCCGAACGGTTACCGTGGTAGCGAAGAGCCACTTGGGGTGACCCGGGAGCCAGCGCCAAGCGGCGGCCTGCGACCTCTCCGCGAAACACATCAGCGCTTGGATGTTTGCGTTAGCTCTAGAGATCATATGTCCCCCCTCAGGCGCGGTCAATCAGGTCCGCGCAGTGAGAAGAAAAAAAAAAAAGAGAAAGCAGACAATTAACATAGGCTACCGCAGCATGGGAGAAACGGGAGAAGGGCCAAATAGTGGAGGATCGACGGCAAAATGTTCCTCGTTCCCGAAAGAAACAAAATAAAAAGGAGCGCGTCGATGTTTCCGAATTTTACCGCCGGGGGAATTTCTTGCCGTTGCCTGACAGGCCCCTGCGCGCGCCATCTTCCCTCGATCTCTTTTCCTCTTCATAGAGCGGACACGTCCTTTCACGATTTGACAGGCTTTCTAAAATAAAAAGGCTATGATAATACTTATAAACTTTTCTACGAGGTAGGGCACACATAAAGCTAATACCAATATAGGGAATACTCTGTAGCGTTGTCGTCTTTATATTATTAACAATCCTTATAATTTATAGTAATTATAAATTATAATAATCATAATTGATAATGATAAGAAAAGTAAAAAAAATCTGTACATTAAGGAACAACAAAGTGCACAACACACGCAGCTTTATGCGTGCTTGTCCACTCGCGTTGTTACAAAAAGTCTCGAGTTTTTAAGACAATGAAATTTCTCCAGTTCGCTTTCAGGTTCTTTATTATTTCCACCTCTGAAATAAGGCACACGTTTCACGGAAACCGAACATTTGGCTTGTTAAATATTTTTCTTAATTTTTAGCTCGAAAAAAAATGTGCAATTTAAAAAGTCTGAGAGCTTATTTACACTGAAATGCTGTCTCAGGCGCGTAGGAAAGAAGAAAATATTCAACGGTAAAGTCAACTGCGGCTCTCATAAATAAAAACATGTATTGGATATGTGTTTAGAATATTTACCAGATTGATATACCACCGCAAATGCCAGAAATATGAAACAGAGACAAGCCATAGTAGACTGTTGTTTGTGTACTAGTTGGCCAGGATAAAAAGACCCATAAACAAAACTAAAAAATGAAGCGCATAGCTGAATCAACCTTGCTTTACTATGATCAGTTCGTCTCCAGAAGTTTTACAGTGATGTCTCGTTAATATTGACACCTCCTTAGCCCCCCAAAACCGTCCACGATGTGAGTTGCCCGTTATAACGAGAAACAAATTCATGTATCTACCCAGTTCGTACTTCCGAGAATGCCGTGTTTATATGGCGGGGGCATCCATATTAACGGGGTTTCCTATTCCCCGAGGCATCTTTTTATCAAAGCAGTGAACATAGATATGCTATAAACGTCGTGTTTAACTTAGGGCTACTGTGTTTGTCGAGCCATCGGGACAAGTTTCGACACCTTCCGAGGGAAGAAAATGAAAAAGGTAAAGATGATCTTATATTGACAAGGACTTTAACAAATGGTGGTGCTTACACTTTGGCGTTTACAAACCCGATTCCAGAATTCAAATCGATTAATTAACCGTAGCCACTATCTACTGGTCTTCTTGCAAAGCGATCACGGTTGTCTCGTCAGTATGTGGGATACTATTTTCAATGTGTAACCGATATTACAGGGATTAACATTGAGTATTTGTGGTCCACCTCTACGTCAAGCTGTGGAACCCGAGGGTGAGTTCATATTTTGTGCATAATTTTGGCATTAATATATCCGTGTTTTTTTAGATGGACGTGTCATAGAGTTATTACAATAAATTAACGGTAGAGGCTCAGCTGGCGCTAGTGTCTGCGGGACTTCCGGTTGCAAATTGAAGCAGACAGCATACGTGCAGTCTACATTTCCAGCCTCCCTGTGTATTCCTGTGGGAAAACGCGCGTGAATTTTGTCTGTTCGCAGGGAATAATACCATGAATAACTTTTGTTATTTAGGTTGCACCGGAGATTATGTAAACCTTTATTGGTATTGTGAAAGTGGTCAAATGAAGCTGCAGTATTTTCTCTTTACCACTGAACGATGTTAAACGTTGCTCTATTTCGTAGTCCCAAACCTTTGTTGGCATGGAAGGTATGTAAAAACGAGCGCGACGATTCTAAGCAAACTAACAATTAAAAAGGAATTTTTAGAGTGTGTTCATGGCTCGCCAGCATTTTCGGTAATGCTTGCATATTGCTAACATGCTCGTTCCTAGGCATTGAAATGGAAATGAATCTGCTCGTGCATCTCCCACGGATCAACTAAAAAACATTCGAACGCAAAAAAAATAAAGCACGTGAGCTACGAAAGACTTGGTAGAAGGCGAGCGGGTTGAACATGAATACATAAAATTAAAGAATAAAAAACACGGAGGACAAGCACAGCTACGAAAGGGTGTGCCTTTTTCATTATTACTTATTCCGGGCAAGTTTCGATCGGGCACCTGCTCCCTGGCTTCTCTATTTGCATTAGATTTGGAGCGTGCGGGTGATGATTTCAACCCAGAACAAGCATCTTCGCACATATTCATGAGCAGTGCTTATTTATTGCAAATGTGACTATATTACGTGGCTTCCAATTTATTTTGATCGTCTGCGTGCACAAGGAGTTACTTATCCAGTGTTACTGGGCGTAGTTCTTGTCGTCTTTCTTGGGTTTTCCAGATGTCCTTTTCGTTCGTTTGGCAAGTATATACCCCATCATGAAAAGCGTTGGAAGCCGTGTTCGCGCTAACAGTGTCCGACAGTGGACATAAATACATGGCACGAAGCGGTTTTAGCAACCATTTTCTATGCCACGAATCGCTCAAATGAAATTCTGCTGTAACTGACCAATTATTTCATCTGCGTGACTGAGATATGTTCCGATGGGCCTAGTACGTACAAATTATTCGTGATATTTGCTCTTATAATTGAGCGCAGTGAGAGAAAATGCACTCGCTTTTTCCCATAGAAAGGGCACGTACCGGCAGTCAATTTCTGACTGCTTGCTGTCGGCTTCAAAATGCAACAGCACACTAGCGCTACCTGAACCTCTAGCGTGTATTGTAATAACTCTGTGGGATGTGTCGTCTATAAATAAACAAGTAAAAAAAAATGAATTTTAATTTGTATTTGGTTAGGCAGTTTTCTGTCGAATTTGTTTACTTTCACTTCTATAGATTCATTTCTTTCTGGGTCTCATGTTCTTAATTTAGAGGAACAAAGCAAGCTACCGTTTCATAATTATGAATGCGCGAATTAACATATTTTTGTGCAGTAATTTTTTTTTTTTTTTCGGCGAACAAAGAACACTTCATCTGTTTGACAAAAAATTCTCGAAGTTTGAATACTCGATTATGGTATAAAATGGCTTGTTGAACCTATGAGACTAGTAAAAGCACGACCGCCGGGGTATTGACGTCGTTTCACTTCAAATTCTAGGATCTCAAGATTCAGGATCTGCAAGCTCGTTGCCAGTGATCCATGCCTTCCAACTTGTGGGCTGGAAAGCACCCTGCGACGTCTTTCGTTAGGGGGAGTTTAAGACAGTAGACGTTGTCATTGCTTCTTTGCAAAGTTTTTCGAAACTTATTTTCTTCTTGTTTGGCGAGTCATGCTGCGTAGCGTGTGAGCTAATGTCAAGAAGCATTCTCCGCCAAGCAGTTAAAAAAAAGTAAGGCTTGCGTTAGCGTACCTGGATCGATAAGCTTCAGGGTGGGCAAACACGTACGCCGAGATGTTGTAAACAAAAGGCAGTTCTATTTTAGTCTTGCAAAGAGATCCTTGGGTTGTTTAAAGGAGCGCGTAAATCGGTTTCTGATCGTATATCGCTCGCATTTACCACACAGGTGCCCCAAGGTGGTGTACCATCATTACCTACGGAGTAGTAATACGTAACTGGAACGAAG
>JAZHYW010068784.1:0-51322 GCA_037355805.1 Ixodes ricinus
CACAGCACTTCACATCTCTATCGGCGCTCGCCTCACGTTTTGTCGTAGGACTCGTCTTCAAGTGCAATCAAACTCAATCAGATGGGCCAGTGGGTTAATGCTCCTTCCCCTCAAAACCCTCCCAAAAAAGAAATATGAAAAACGCGAGTTTAGTTTCCTGTCGGAAAGAAGAAATCTATTTCATTCATTTTTCTTCGGAGGAGAATATATCAGATAAATAGGCCAGTGCCTAAATGACCATTTAGAGAGCTCTTCAAAGAGATCGCCGGTCCCAACGATGATTCGGTGCAAACGATGGCAACACGTCGCCGCACATGCGGAGGATGTGCACTAGGTTAAAAGCGCAAGTGCTCCGGGCGTCATCCTTAGAGATTCGGGATGAAAGTAATCGAATCGTGGCAATAAAAAAAGAAAAACTCCGGCGTCAATGTCTACCTCCTTGAGCCTCTCTGAGAGAGGTGGATTTTTTGTGCTGGAGGATGTTCGGGGGACTTGACCTTGGTGAGTCAAATCACCCGGAAGAAGGAGGAAAGACAACCCGTCCTTCCTTCCTTCCTTCTGACTTCTCCCCTCTGCCTCTGTGTTTCGCCCTTTCCGTAAGGATGCGCAAGGAAACGGGTGATCGCACCCCATGGAACCAAACATTGCGTAAGAGTTGAAAGACTGTACTCGTGTGTGTTTCGTTCCCTTGTATGTTTACTATTATTCACTATCTATAGTATACTTTAGCATACATTGCGTTTGGAAATATATAAGGTTCTTGAGTCATCTGGAAACATTCCGGTTATGCAAACAAAATATATGCTCAAAGCGACAGGACAAGCGCTGGCTGAGATCAAACCCCACCCAGCGGCGTGGGAGTCGGAGCACGCCGCTGGCACTGCTATACGGACGTGGCAAATATCTGCTTAGACTCCGCGTCTGATAGGTCAATATCCTTTACCCATGCCGATACCTTTCTCCGCAGTCACTTCAAAGATGTCGCCTTTGAATTAAGCAAATGTCTCTTTTTTTTTGTCTGATGAGCGGAAGGGAAGGTGACTTTTACCTCCGGCCCTTAGCGAATGGAGGCTTAGAGTGCAGCGCAGTTATAAAGCTCTGCCCAGCCGAGTGCCTTCAACGTTTTGATTCTACAAACATAGTTGCCCAACTGAAGCACCCCGGCAGACATAAGTTGTTTCTTAGAAAATAGGGAAAGGGACTCGCCAGCGTCAGGGCTTACGATGTCTCGAAACAACGGCTTGGTCTAGCACGCTTGCTTCCGCAAATCCCGATGTCGCCATTCACTGTACCTTCAACCACTCTGAAGCACGTGAGCACAAAGGAAACAGCCTCTTGTTGCTTTCGCTTGAGGCAGCTGATTTCTCGAGACATTGTAACGAGATACAATGGCACAGAAATTGTACTGCGATGCATGCGAATACACCGAAAATATATTCCGATACTGAAATACGAATACTGATACGAAAAATCGCATCGCGAGTACAGAAATATAAATACATTTCAGAAGTGTTTCTAAAATATTATCGCGATACATTTGTATCGAATGCTGCCCAGCGCTGCGCGCTTACTTATGATAAAAATAAATTATGTGTCGTCGTTACTTCTGGGCAAGTAAATAACTAAAAATGGCACGTTAACGAAAAAGGGGCACGGTTCACATTGAAGAAAACAGGAAATTAGATGAGTCATTACATTTGCGATCTAGAGTGCAATCGTAGCTCGCGCCTAAATAGAAATTAGACTGTCCGCGAAGCAAAAACTGTAGACACGCAGAGATCTACGCTTTGAACGTACTGGTCAGCATGTGTTTCGCCGCCAATCCCCTATCCAGCAAGTGAATAACTCCTTATCGGCGTGGAGATAATTGGTAGCTGTCAGCAGGTGGAGCTTTTCAATCGACCCAAGAGGTAAGAGTATTTCGTTTTGTTATTTGTAAGCCAATCAGGAGACGTCTTACACCAAGCCTGAAGGCAATAAGGTCGCTGTGAAAACTCGAATATTAGAGCCCTTAGCGTTTCTTGTACTAAGGTTTAGCTTTTGAATGCACCCTTCACTTTTCAATGCACTCAAGACTAGCGTAGCACGTGCACGCTCCTTCAGTGTTCACCAGCATGTGCGATGTGTATACATTCAGCATGTTTCATACAACGTCATGCTGCACTCTTTGGGTTCTTTTTTCACTTTTTTCTACCACTAGATTTTGTGACGAGTTGCTAAGTGCTCAGGGAAAAGCTCCTATCACCTCTTTCTAGTTTAGTGAAACCAACGCTGGAGAGGAGGTTGCCTTCTCTCCAGCGTTTCCTTTGCTAAAGTGAAAAGGGGTGGGAGGAGCTACCCTAAACTCTGTAACCGATCGCTGACTATAGTTTTCCCGTACGAATCAGCCAATTTAGAATACTATATTGCTTACACTGTGCAATACCTATCCACAGAACCAGAATCTTAGGCTGGCAAGTCAATTCATTTATCAGATGAATTCGTTCTAAATTTAATTTTGATAATTTAATGCTGAGAATATTTTAACCTTGGCATTAATTTATTCATGTCTTAAGTCGTAAGACTCCGATACCAGTCCTTCTTTGGGTTTAACCCAAACTGAATATATACGCCTGAAAGTCATTTTTGTGCGTTTCCAGTTCCTTTCGCTTTGAATATAATTAGCACCCTAGTGACCTAAATGAGACAGCTGACCAGAATAAACTAGCTTATTTGTTTAATTTTAGGTATTTAATTCATCAGGCTATATTTTTGGAATTCACGCCTATCACGTCATCTCGTTTTTAAGTAAATCCATAACGACTCAAACAGATGCACGACACACCGGCCGACCCGTCATGCAAAGCTGACCACATTGATATATGCGGAATCGGCCTCCGAAATACTCAGGGTGCTAATTGTGCACCGGCAATCGCATAATTTTTTGAACGCGTCTAGTTGTTTTGCCAAGATTGTGACTCGCTCATTAGCTCAGGACGATTTGCGTGTTTTGTTCTGACCCCATTTGCTGGAGACGTGAGCTCGCGCAGAGAGAAACAGAGGGAAAGACCACGGATATGCCAATTTCAGGATATTAAGAAATACCACACTGCATAGGAGTGCAACCACACACGATTTATTGCGTTAGCGTGCAGGTCTGGAAGGCGATCCCAGTGCCATCTGTTGGCAAAGAATCACACTAACTTAGGGTGGGGTCGCACCTAAAAATGACACCAATCATTCAAGAATGTATTCAGAATGAAACGAGTAACAAACTGCAAAACAGCCCCTAAATTGCTAGAATTAGTGAGACCGAGTGTTTAAATGATTACAGTTCAGTACCACGCTACACAAAATACTTGCAAATAAGGTCTACAAATTAGCTTAAGCATTACAAATTTATGAAGAGCAGAATGACTCCACGTGGTGGGGTAAACCATGAAAATATCAACTATCGTGCTTTCCTCGGTTAGGGAAAGTCAACGAATAAGAAGTATTTGGATATTTTTTTCTTTTTTAATGGGGGAAGAATGCTTTTAAGTCAATTTTGCATTCATTGGCAGTGGTGGATGTTGCCTCCAGGCAAGGTATCGGCCCCATCGGCGAATTCATACTTTGTAAGGAGGCACATGCCCGGGGACGCCGCACCATCGGCGCAGTGTGACGGGGTGTTCTCTGACTGTTGGAAAACAAATCCCGGTGAACACGCTTGCCGGTCGACAAGAATGTGTTTCCCGAGAGTTGCTGTTGCCTCAATGCTTGACAGCTGCACGAAAACATGTTTTCCTCATGCTGACGGGCAAAGTGATCCAACAGCTTTCTCAATGTGAGAGCTTAATCGCTCGCAGACACGCCAGTTGCGACACTTTTAAATTTATGAAACAAAGCTTCTCTGTTTGCGGGTGAGCTCCGCTCGCAGAGTTCGAAGTGCTCCAAAGGTGCCTGTTTGGAGCGCACGCATCTTCCGCGAGTAGATCCTGTTCAAGTTGGCCGTTTTCACCTTGTAGACTTGCTCCAGCCCCCGTTCGTGGAGCACCCCCAACCCCGTTGTAGTTGGTTCAAGGAGGTGGACGGAGCTTGCCGGAAGTCGAAAGATGCCGGCTACGTCGCTTCCTTTAACTCGTCCGTGAGCATACGGGATGAGGTTGCGGGACCGTGCGGACCGTCGAGACGGATCTGTTCGGACGCATCGGTTCTTTTCGCGGGATTGTAGCTGCTCGAAAGGTCCCACCTAGTGCAGAGGCGGGTCTCGAGTGTGGCGGGTCGTGAGGCGCTAACATCCGCGATTCTGAGGGAAGCAGGTGACGTGTTTATGGAAGGGAAGCAGGTGACGTGTTTATGGCGCTGCTCTTGGTTGTATACCTTTTGACACCTGCATGCCGCAGTTGTTGTTTTTTTTTGGCTTTTTTTTTCTTGGTGCAAGAATGCAAGGAAGGTCTAGGACAGCTCCACCGATGGTGATCGCTGTTCGTGATCACCTCTCTGAGGTGGCCGTAAGGTATGGGCGGTTGCGGACGGGGAAGTGTTCCTCATTATTTGTTTCATGAACTCCATGTTGCGGATGATGTGCCCAGCCTGTGTCGCCTGCTCCTTCCTGCAGCCTGGACGGTGGAACTAGTGACTGGTCCTCGGAAAGGTTAGTCGGCTTGAGAGGTTGGGCAGCTGCCATTTTGAACGGCAAACCGAGT
This sequence comes from Ixodes ricinus, assembly GCA_037355805.1. Lineage (NCBI taxonomy): Eukaryota > Metazoa > Arthropoda > Arachnida > Ixodida > Ixodidae > Ixodes > Ixodes ricinus. The sequence goes on from JAZHYW010068784.1 coordinate 4,668, forward strand.
CCGGTGGGTCGCTTCAAAAATACGAATCAATCTTCCGCTGGTTGAATCGGATGGGCTCCGGCAAGAGCTGAATTTTGCCTCCTTCGCAGATTTTCGGAAAGCGCTTCTAATCTACTCTCGGAATTCACTATACGTCATAGTAAAATTGAAAGAGGAGAAGGAGCACGACATGGGTGGAGTGGGGGGCGCGATTTCTCGACGTGCACTTTCATACGCTGCAAATGCTTTCTCAAATGCCCCTGAGGTATTTGAGAAGATGCAATAACAGCAGTCCTCTTTCGATCTACTGACTAAACCCTTCAGTCTCCGCCTTTCAGGCGTGCGACGACGTGTAATGGTCGTTACATCTGCCGTTTCTACCGATTTTGTTTGTTCTTGTGGATTTCAAAGTTTTTCGCAGCTGGCCAAGCCTTCTAGAAGCGTCCAGAGTCCTTCATTATGCTTCTCTTTTTTTTATTTTTTTTTCATTCTTCTGTTCTGCGGAGCTGGCACACAGGTATTCGGCAATTGGTCACGCTTCAACCACACTCTTTCAAGGCTAAGCAGGAGTTAGCTTAAGTAAAGGTGCTATTCTGCATAAACCGTATCCCAGTGAGCGTCGTCAGTTTTCAAGAACAACCAAAACCGTTCCACACGGCACTGTGTGACGGAGCATTGAACACATGACTCGACTGTGCCTCCTCGCCCCTAATTTTACCGCCCGTTCTGTTTCATTTCTTCAGGAATGCTCCCATCGACGCCATCATAATCAGGACACACGTAGAAGATATCCCGTCTGGCGAAACGTGCCGTATCACGGGTCCAAACGTCTACCTGCGCTCTTGGAATGAGTACGAAACGTCGATGGTGAGGAAGTCCGGTTTCTTGCAGCGAAACGATGAAATGTTACAGGAGCGCCAATATGTTGGTAATTGAATATACGAAGCTATACCGTACGGGACCAACACCACCTAGAATAATTATGGCCTGTGTACTAGAACTCTGACGTCATCACGATGAGATTGAGCGAATACAAAGATTGGAAACGAGTGCTGCGTCACCACTCGGCGGGGCCTCGTTTCCAATAAAGCGCATTGAAGGATGTCCGGCATCGGGTTCAATTGTGCGATGCAACAGTGATGACGTCTAGGAAGAAAGTGGAGGTCCGGCTTAGGCCTTGGTTGATCGAGGTGGTGTTCACAGCGTACTCTACGATATTACTGATTTTTTTGTGCGGTCGAGAAAATAGTCGTTCTTGCTTCAGGGCCATATCATTTTCTTTTCCCAGACGTCTTTTCTTTTGAAACATTTGAGGAAAGGTTGATGGATTGGTTTACTGATGATTAGCTCCATCTCTCTATTGTCACTTTCAGTAGCATTGCATTTGTGATTATCAAATGTATAGCGTTTGTGTACGTATCTTTGAGCAGTTATTGTACCCTCTCCTGCAATAACCCGAAAGGGTTGGCAGTATTTGAAATAAATAAATAAATAAATAAAAATAAAAATATCTCCGCCCTGAGTAGCCAAATAAAGTTACTAAGTCACAAGAAAAAAAACTCGGCGAAGGTGACAGTTCTTTTATAGCGTGTTGTTTTTCTCTTTTCCTAAGTCATTAGAACATTCCGGAATGGTTGATTGCCATGTAGTTTGCTTATGTACACAAAATATAGTTCCAGAAGAATCAAGGTTTAATGTTCTAGGCTTTCAGGTTAAAGGGATACTGAACTAAAATTTGGATCTCGCAAAATAAGGCAGCAGAAGCGTTGAACGGGAAGCTACGAACTCGAAAACATCCTTCATACATCGATATCTGAAGCGGATGGTCGTACGTTTGGAAAAGAAGGGGGCGATCAACCGAGGACTATGACGTCATTGTCGTTCTCGAAAATTTGAGAATGACGGGAACAGGCCTCGCTTCTCTTCTCCTCCTTCAATTCACCAGCTCGACGGAACGTGTCGAGGAGGCGAGAGAATCAAATATCGAGACGTGAGTTGTCTCGTCGGCCTCGTCGGCAATGATCAATCGCGCACTTTATTTTCCAAAAATACGATGATCCGTTAGAGATATATTTTAGTTTCGCCCAAGTTCTCCAGGTTAAGCGCTTCGTCTCTGTCTGTCCATTATTCACCTCATCTATTGTCATTCGTGACAATATTTCCAGAATTCTCTATGATTCTTTATGTTATACGGATATGTTTTTGAAGTTGTGCCTTGTAGCGTCAGACTAAATTAAACATTGTTTCTTATTGTCGCGGCAATTTACGTTTTATTTGTTTCCATATAGGAACAGTAATCGACGGATGATGTTGTTTGTTTCCCTGGAGAAGTCTTGGTTGCATGTGACATTCGGCCAGCTCCTTAATCTCTTACACGAAAATTTTAGATTAGTTGTCAATATCACTTTCTACGCTGTAGTTTATAAAGCAGGGCCAAATATTGTCAAAAGTTCCTAGGAAATGCTCTTGCAATCACCTTGCCCACAAAGCATAACCTTTTGTGGAGGCATTGGAAACTGTTTCGTCGCATTCTGTAATAAATCACTCGCAATTGCGCTGTGCACTTGCACCTGGGATAACAGCGACATTGAGAAAAAATAAAACGCTGGGGTTCTTGGTCAATGAGAAATCCAAAATAGAGTTGTTGTTGTTGTTTTTGTTTTTAAAAACATAATAACCAAGCCAAAAATTAAATAATGAAGTCCTTAAAATGTATACAATGAGAATGATTAATGGGAGAGGCATTGGCACAAACCATGTTCGGCAGATGAAGATTTTCTTCAATGATAACGGAATTATCAAGAAGGGAAGCACTATATCACCAAGCTTATAAATATTATATCCCGTTGGAAGGCAGCACTAGGTGCCCACCGCAAGAATAGTGAGCACCTACTACTGCCATGGTGAATGCTTGACCTGACACGAGAGCTTGGAAAGTCACTTTTAGTTTTAGAAAGTAACTCATGGGGGCTGGTCAGAATACAAACTAATCGTCATTTAAAAAAAAAAACACCTGGCCTTTATATTTTGCGTTGCTTTGCTTTGTTGAACAGGCGTTCTCATATAATGTTAAATTGGACGCTTGGATGAAGGACAAATTGAACGAAACTGAGAGTAAATAGTAATAGCTTTATTTCCAACAGCAACAAAGAACAGTGTTTGCTGGAGACAACGGAAAAGTATTAAAAATAACTTGACTGGTTCCTAGCCCTCAAAAAACAAAACTGCAACGAAAATGTCAACAAAAATTAAATACAGAACAAATACAAGGCACATCAATTACTTTACACATCGACAAGATAACTGAGTAGAAGCATCAAACACAAAAAATGCAATAATTTTCACTCAAATCTAACTTTTCTTAATAAGGATTCTCTTGTCCTTTAGCATGCGTGCCGACACATCTTTCAGCAGTGTACATTGCGTACGGAAATAGTTAAGGTACTTGTAGCTTATTTTCTTGGCCCAGTCCACTCACTTCCCAAAAAAGCACTTCATCCTGTTTGATCAGGTTTCCTTGTATGTAATCATTACTTTTTCATTTTCTTCAGAATTCGGACGTTTTGCTAGCCGTTGATTTCTGTTATTTTTGTAAACAAAGAGGACAATGGTGCCTGGGTTCTTATCAGATCAGGATGCGAGCCTGTGAATATGAACGCCCTAATGAAAAATACACCAGGCAATCCTGGTGTAACATCGAGAATCCCGGTGTGATACCAGAAGATCTGGTATGCCCACCAGCAATGATGGTGTATCGAGCACACCAAGAGAGTCTGGTATCACACCACACGGACTCATGTGCCCACCAGGCGGCATGGTATGCACACCACGCAGTTTGATGTGACACCAGTGTTGTATTTTTGTTGACTTTTTCCCCGTCCGCGAACGTTTTTTGTTTAGCTTGTATGACGCCCCTTCCCCCGACGTGGTGCCTCGTTTCATCCCGTCTTGGTGGTCGCCGGAAACCCCACGGCGGGCTCCTTTGTTGTCAAGAAGTGTCCCCCTCGTCCCCAGCACTTTACCGGGCGGCCTTGAGCAGCTTGGGACGCTCGCCTCTTCGGAGGTTTCTCTTTCCCTTTCCGCCACTATTCTTGTTGAAGTTTGACAAAATAAAGGAGTCTTCTTTGTGAGTCGAAGCTGAAAATATATGTTTTGGGGCGCTTTCTGACTTCCGACGAACTAAAGATAGTTAGACATGGTCTGGTAGCAAAACGACAAACAAAGCTAGAAATTATTACAGTTTTTGATGCCGAAATCCGGAAATTAAAGGTCAGATCATGCCTACTACGAGCCAGGAGGTCGTCGACCGCCTGAAGCGAAAGGGGTCTACCCTGCGAACCGCCTAACAAAGATCATCAACAAGATTGGCATCCTGCTGGCCACGGATCCAACCGACATCGGTGAGCTCGAAGAAAGATTTGATTATTCTTCTACTTCAGGAGGCTTCCCTGAAAGAGCTGGACACGAAAATTAGGCCATCTGTCAAATATGATGCCTTTGAAGAGGAGATAACTGGTGCTGAGGGGTACGCCCGGACCAGTATAACTAAGACACGAGTACACCGCAAGCTGAAAAGCCAAGAATCGCGGAGCGACAGGGCGTCCGGTTCTTCGACGCTAGGCAGTGGCTCTGGGTAAGCTCCAGCTGATTAAGGCCAACTACCCACAACAGTAAAGCTTCCGATGCTTTACTGTTGGGCTTTTAGAATAAAGTAATTATGACAGCAGCGTTGTTGTCAAACTCACCATTGTACCTTTTTTGTGAGTAAAGAAACACCCAGTCAACAGGTGCTCAGGTCAACAAAACCTGAGGTCACACCAGAACACCAGAGTGTTGGTGCCCCACCAGAGCACCAGATTGCTGGTGTCACACCAGCACACCACATTTCTTGTGTCACACCAGAACACCGAATTTCTGGTGTCACAACAGAACACCAGTTTTCTGGTGTGAGAATGTTCCAAATCATATCTGTGAAAAAGTATGGTGTCTAATCAAGTCATACCAGCCCTCGGCCTGGCGTATTTCTCACTAGGACCCTAATGAAAAATACACCAGGCAATCCTGGTGTGACATCAAAGAATCCTGGTGTGACACCAGAAGATCTGGTGTGCCCACGAGCAATGAGAACACCAGCCTGGTGTGCCCGCCAGAAAGGCTGGTGTACCCGCACACCAGCCTGGTGAGCACACCAAGAGACTCTGTTGTCACACCAAACGGGCTCATGTGCCCACCAGGCAGCCTGGTGTGCACACCATGCAGTCGGATGTGACATCAGAGTTGTATTTTTGTTGACTTTCTCCCCGTCCGCGAGCGTGTTTTTGATTAGTTCGTGTGACTCCCTTCCCCGACGGGGTGCCTCGTTTCCCCCGTCTTGGTCATCGCCGGCGACCCCGCGGCGGGCTCCTTTGTGCTCAAGAAGTGTCCCCCTCGTCCCCAGCACTTTCTCGGGCAGCCTTGAGCAGCTTGGGGCGCTCGCCTCTTCGGGGGTTTCCTTTCTCTTTCCGCTAGTATTTTTGTAAGTTTGAGAAAATAAAGGAGTCTTCTCTGGTAGTCGAAGCCGAAAAGATGTGTGTTGGTGCGCTTTCCTGACTTCCAATGAACTAAACATAGATAGGCATGGTCCGGTAGCAAAACAACAAAAAGCTAGTAATTGTTGCAGATTTTGGTGCCGAAACCCGGAGTTTATCACCAGATTATGCCGTCTACAAGCCAGGAGGGCGTCGACCACCTGAAGCGAAAGAGGAGCTACCCTCCGGGCCGCCGCAGCAAACATCATCAACAAGATCGGAATCCTACTGGCCACGGGTCCAACCGACATCGGGGAGCTCGACGAAATATTTGATATTCTTCTATTTAAAGAGGGTTCCCTGAAAGAGCTGTACAAGGAAGTCGAGCCATGTGTCGTATATGATGCCTTACAAGAGGACATAACTGGCGTGGAGAGGTACGCGGAACGGATTAGCGTAACTAAGACACGAGTCAACCGCAAGCTGAAAGGCCAAGAATCGCGGAGCGACAGGGCGTCCGGTTCTTCGACGCATGGCAGTGGCCTCCGACAAACTCCAGTTGATCACGGCCAATTCCCTACAACAGTAAAGCTTCCGAAGCTTTATTCTAGTTCTTTTTTGAATAAAGTAATTATGACATCAGCGTTATTGTCGAACTTATCATGGTACCCTTTTTGTGATTAAAGCAACACCCAGTCAACAAGTGCTCTGGTATTACACCACAAAAACCTGATGTCACAGCAGAACACCAGATTGCTAGTGTCACACTAAAACACCAGATTGCTGGTGTCATACCGAACACTAGATTTCTGGTGTCACACCAGAACACCAGATTGATGGTGTGAAAACGTCCCAAATCACATCTGTGAAAACGTCTGGTGTCACATTAAGTCACACCAGCGCTCGGCTGTGTGTATTTATCACTAGGACAACGTCAGGTTCTTTATCTTCTTTTGTACTTCGACTTCTCCGTATTACCTTTTCACATGTTGGATATCGCCATGACTTGCGCAAAGCGTTGCCCTCAAATTTGAAAGTTACGTCCGATTCGCCGGAGCAACATAGTTATTGCACTCTGTACATGTCAGTTAGAATTCGGTGTCCGACGCTTTTTCTGTACATTTTGGACAAGTATTTTGCATTTGGCGGGAAACCGAAACGCAAACAACAGTAGAAGCAGCAGCAGAAGCAGCAGCGGCAACACCACGTAAGGATAACAATAAAGGCAAAACAAAAACGTTTTAATCAACCATTAACAGTCTTAGATATTATTTATAGACGGTCTAGCGTGCTGCAGCTGCTGTTTTGTCTCTTAAAAAACTGTTGTTCTTTAACTCTAGAATATGAAACCAATAAAACAATTCATGGGACAGGAGACGGAAAAGGTGGCTTATGGAGGCGTCGAAGTGATTGGAGCATAACTGCACAAAGGTTGATTTTAAATTCATTCTATAACCGCAGGTGGAAGCTCTGGACTATGTGCAGAGCCGGCAGGCTCAATTCAGCCGGCGACTGCTCATGGTGTCGTTTTCAATGGCCAGTATTTGGTTCTCGGCGCAGCTCCCAAAGATCGATGCGCAGCACTACCAACTCGGAGAGAACTGCACGAACATTCGGATCTTTGCTATGCGCACGGTAAGCGACTTGCTCATTTGTGAGCGTTTAATTTTAAGCACCACGATTTAACGGTTGGCTTTTGGGCTTGGCCAAACGTTCGAATGGTGAATGCCATGACTGCACTTTCACTTTCTTAAACATGAACTTTTTTTTAAATAAACCCTTTTCCCCGATTTAAAGTTGTATCCGTCTGTTCATCCGTCCCATTTATCAATCCATCCGTCCGCTTGTCCTGCCGTCTCTGCGTTTTTCGCTAAATCTGTCAGGAAAATAAGCTTAATTGATATTGTGTCACGTGACGTATACACCAAGTGGGAATATTGACGTTACGTGTCATTTACGTCAACTGAGTTTACCCGCTAGATATAGCGAGGAAATTGAAGTGACCTAAAGACGAAGTCAGTTTCCCTGTTAAGTTTAGCGGGGACGTTGTCATGACGACACCATGTGATCTCTACACAAATATACTTTCCACGCTTAATTTAACGGAAACATGTATACCTTTTCTACACGGTCGTCGACACCTTGAATTGCGGAGCTTCCGATTTGCGAAAAATATCGTTTCGCTCTCGCCACACCACGGAAAGAATCTCGCGTTTTAATCGCGTCTGTAATTATTCATGCTTTGCCTTTTCTAAATTATTTGACTTCTTCCAGGTTGTAATGCCTTGCCTTTAGTCATCCCGCACAACGTATTTGTCAAATACGTGGCTGAAGACGATGGCAAACAAAAAAGTTCCATCCGTCACGTGACACACAATTTCCCTCTCCCCATACCCGCCTCCAGAGCTGTTCTCCCCGTGCGCCTTCCTTCCTCTTCATCTCTCCTCCTTCCCCACCTGCCTCTAATTTTCTACCGCTCCCTCCCCTCCCTCTCCCCATCCTTTTCCGTCTCTTCCACGGTTCGCTCCCAACCCTTCCTCCCTTTCCCTTTCTCCGCTTTGCACCGCCCCTTTCACCGGACAAACGAATTCAGTTTCACTGCTGAATGTAGGGAGAAATTTTACGTCACGTCAAATTCCAGTCGCCTCTCCCGTCCCCCTTTTTTCCCCTCTTTCACTTCCTCACCCTCCTACAGTGCCGTCCCTTCAGATTTACGTCATTTCCCGTCTCTCGCCTCCCTTGTCACGTGGCACAGCAATTCAGTTTCCCCAAAATTAGTGAAAAAAATGTAAGTTGTTCGCTTCCCGAACGACGGTTCGATGTTTTCCACACAGTCAAAACAATCCCTGTTTGGCAGCATTTCATGCATTTTGGCACTTCAAGAAGGGGGATCGGTGGCCGAGTGGTCTAGCGCACGCCAGCTCGGAGCACATGGAGCGAAAGCTCGCGCTGCAGAACCCAAGGATCCTGGGTTCAATCTCCACCCCTGCCCGTTTCGATCTGGATGAGCATCGTACCGGCGTGCGGTCGTGTGCCACTACTGCGTGGTGCACGTTAAAGACCCCAGGCTAGCGGTTGTACCGCACTGGCTAAATTGCTCATCTACAGCTGAGACACCAGACGCCCACTGAGGCAAACTAACTTCCGGCTGTATAAACTTACACAAAACAATTTGCTTCGCACTTCAGAGATGACGGTCGCCGCCAATGTTTACGCGCGGCGCGTCCACTAAAATCAATACAGCAAGAGTAAAGAAAAGCAATCAAAGGGATTAACATCTTAAGGTGAGTCCACACAGCTAAAGACAGGCCGAGCGAGGTGAGTCCCCAACCAAGTATTATCGAAGAAAGGGTAAAAGCACAGGCGAGCTGGTGAAGACTTCCATCGTAAACCGGAGACACGGCAGCTCGGGGGTGGGGAGGCGATTTCAACGTTAGCAGGGTTTGTGCTTGAGATGCCTGTTATCTTGGATATAAAATGAGGGGTCAGTTTTTGGTTGGTGTGAAAGGAAGGAGGGTAGTACCTGTCATTGGTTCATTCTGAGATTTTGGTGACGGAGTGGAGAGGAGGTGTTTCTCCTTTGGAGAGGAGGTGTTTCGGCTTTGGAGAGGAGGGTTGTGCTGTATATATAAGAGCAATGATGTTGAAATAAACTAGAAGCTGTGTTTGAGACTTGTTGTTGTTTTGACCGTTTTTTTGTTTTTTTACTTTGACGTGTCTCCGGTTTACGATGGAAGTATTATCGCTTTATCGAAGATTAATGGGACGCCGGTATAAGGCAATGCAAAGGCCGAGGAATTAATCTCGAAGCAGAGACCACGAATATAGTATTCCTGTTTCCTCATACGATTCTTCACTCTGGCTGCACACGGTTCGATGGCAGAGCAGGAGCACAACGCAAATATGCGGCACAGAAATTCACGCATCGACGCTAGCACACCCCGACTTTATTGTGCATGCAGAAGGATGGCTTTGTGTTATGCCAAATACTCAACAAGAGTGGCTAGGAAAATGCACTAAACACTCATTTGAAAATGTATTTAGAGTAGTGTTCAAGGTACTCTTTTTCACGAGGTATCTCGAGTACGAAACACTTTCATAAAGGAATTGACTTACTTTCGAGGGTTCTTGGCAATTATGCTGAAACTGGTAATATAAGAGTAAAATATAAGAATTGCTATATCTGACATTTTTGCTGTGTTTTTATAACTTTCAAGAAGCGCCTTGCCCCTGGAATCTAAGTTTACTTTGAGATAATACGGTATAGGCAAACTTCTGGTTGCTGAACGATTTTAGGTATAAAGGGGACACACGTATTGTAGAAAGGGCACCGACCGAACTTTAATTTGGTGGCAGGCTCGACTAAATTCCTGAATAAGTTCATAATATGCCTCATCGCAATTCGGGGGACTTGGCACCTATATTCCGGCATTGCATATCCCTAACAGCGGAAAAAACTTTAATCAGACAGCCATACTTGTTGATGAGTAAGCGAGTGACGGACAAGCGTGCACGCTCATGAGAAACATCGATTCAGGCACAGCAGTCTATCTTACTGTCAACAACCAAGAGCGAGTACTTTGTCCCCACAGACAAAGGCGAGGAGGAGCACCTGTACCTTCAATCTGTCACATAAATTAGGTAGGTGAATATAGAAACACAGGAGAGTGTCCGCAAACCGCTTCCAAAATGATTTCCCTCGCCGCCCTTCTGCATCAGCTCAGCCCATTCTCGACTCATCGAAGTCAAGATTCCGGAATCAAAACCCAGTTGAAAAATAACTGGCACCACCTGCAGAAAACTGCTTTCGTTGATTTTAAGGATAAAACAATGTCCGTATTCGGAAGGATATGAAAAAAAAAAGCTCTTTCGAACGAGCTTGGAAGAAAGGGGTTTTAGGGAAGCCAATATTAGGTCACTGCTGCTCAATACAGTCAACAGGTTCTAGCTTCCTTGGCCGAGGGTGTGCCTGCGCCAGTCTTGTACATTTTACTCGAGAAAAGCAATCGATTACAATTTCAATTACGCTTGCTTGAAATGTATTCAATTACATTACTTGATTGCTCGATATAGGAAAAGTAATTGGCCGTTACATCAAAAATTAACCTTTACCTTTCCGAATACTTCAGATTTTCAAAACGACGGATTTTCTGCCGGTCTTTAAAACTTGTCTTCCCACTGTCCATTCTTTGATTAAAATCTCCGAATTATAAGCTAATATACTTATAAGCAAAACGGTGACAGGGTGCCTCCAAGGCACCCTGTCACTCGTTAGTCATAGAGAAGCGGTTCCTTGTTCCTGATGGTAAATTTACAAGAGCATACCGCATGATCTACCTGCTTAACCGCAAGGCTGGTGTTGAAAAAGTGCGGCCGTTTTGAGACCCTGTGTCCTCTTGGCTGGTATCCAAACTCGTCGACTGCCCGACCGGCAGGAGACGACTCCTATATATAGGCAGTGGCCCCTTGGCGGCGGCCCCTACTCGCTGCCACGGGAAATTGTGCGGTGGAGTCGAGAGGGGTCGTCGGCCGGGTTGTCGGCGGTAGGGATCCATTGGAGCCAGGACGCTTTATTCGTAAGAAGTATCGCTGATACGAAACGTTCGCACACTGAAAAAGTGCGGCCGTGGCCGCGGGTAACCGCGAGGACTACTGCTTTGTTGTCACAACGGATGAGGGTCCTGGGTGGTGCAAGGAGGATGGCGAGGAACACCGCCCAGGGTTCTCTTTTGAAGATCTTACGAGGGTCTTGGTCAGGACGGCGAGGTTCCCCTCTAGCAAACAAACTCCAAGTCCAGTCGAGCTGGCGTCGGCGGAACATTTCTTGAGTGACCGGAGTCAGGGCGAAAGGCATCGCCGCGGGGAGGGTCGCGAGGACAAAGAAAAAAGTTCGACCCACTCCAGGGGAGGGGGCGGCCCGCTTCCGCGGCGATGTGGAGAGGCCGTAAGACGTGGTAATGGGACCCAAATAATGAAAAATAAAAGGTCCAAAGGCCCGCCAGCCGCTGGTAAACCTTAGTGATTTGGGGTGCTTTAAGAGCGTCTAAGGTCCGGAGCAAGTCACGGTAGCGGCTGGGGGTGTGTGCCATGCGCTCGTTGTAGCCATCGAGGAAAAAGCCCCAAAAATAATGGTGGAAGTCGAGGAGCACTGGGAATCCAAGGGATTCAAACGAAAGCCACAACGAGTGAGGTCTTAAATAAAAGAAACGGTTTCAAATTCGAGGAAAGCAAAGTCGGCGTGCGCGAGGAGCAAGTTGTCCAAGTGCGACTAGGCCCAGAGCCCACGGGCGCGCGCTTCGCGGGCAAGTGCAGTAGCGAGGATCTGCATACAAAAGGGTGCTGGCCTAATGCCGAAGGGCAACACACTGTATTGGTAATAAATATCATCTAGTCGAGAAAAAAGTCAAAGGTCGGGTCTTGGGACTGAGCCCGAAATGGTAAAACGCATCTTTAAGGTCGATTTTCGTGAAGAAAGGCCGCGATGGAAAGGGGCACAAGTGCACTGCGCGAGGCAAGGGTGATAAAAGAAAGGGTGGACTTGGCAAGTGCGGCGTAAGATGCGAGCAGTCCAGCACAAAGCGGGAGTGCTGCGAGGACTTGGTGACAATTTGTATGGGGAGAAAAAGGGTCCTCGCTTAGTGGGCTCAATGATGCCAGCCTTCTTCATAGAGGCGACCGCGTCGCAAAGGACGGAGTAGTTGGGATGCGTGGGGCGGTCGGCCGTTAAAAACGGACGACTTCCGCGCAATAAGTTTAAAGAGGCGGGGTCAAAGGGCGGGGAGTAACAAAAGAGCCGGGAGGCAAGGTCCCAGTCTTCTTCGCTCACCAACAGACCTTTCCGGAAGCACGTAACGGCACATCGTCACGTGACAACTAGGAAAGCACGTGATCCAGTGGCCTTACTTCACATGACCACGTGCCATGATGTCAGGTGACTCGACGTCACTGTGTAACGTGACATTGCGTTGTAACGTGACGTCACGATGGCAAGTCAAGGTGTCACGTGAAAACCATGAGGTCGAAGTGTCAGGCAACGCGGACCGAGTCACCTGATAACATGACGCGACCTTACGTCTCAAGGAACCGCTTCTCTATGAACTTGGGCAGTACCCCAAGGGGTATACTGCCCACGGAATGCCCCCTTCGGCCCTACCTCTGCGACGCGTGGGTATGCCCAACTTGGGCTAACCGTACAATGCACCCTGGGTCCCACTTCGGCTCTGCAAGGGCAGAGTTAGTACTGAGGTGGGCTTCACGAGGACAATATTTGGGCAAGCCTAGCCTTGACTTCGCATCCTATGCCCGTAATGGTCCCACCTCGAATATGGGGGAGCAGTATTAGCACAGAGTTGGGTTCTACGGGGGCCACGCGTTGTCATGCACAACATGGAGTTGACATGGAATGCCTTTATGGGAAACACTTCGCCTATTCGGGGGCAGAGTTCGTTACTGAGGGGGTTCAACGGGTGCAACACTTGGGCATGCCATACTTGGACTGAGCTTCCAATGCCCCTATTGGTCTCACCTCGGCTATGTACGGGCCAACATTAGCAAGTGGTGATCTCCGCGGGAGCAACGCGTGAGCATGTACAACTTGGACTGCCCGTGCAATGCCCCCACGGGTCCCACTTTGGCTACGCGGGGGCAAATTTACTACGGAGGTGGGCTCTACGGGTCCATCCTCATGGGTTCATCCTCGGCTATGTGTGGCCCAAATTAGCACAGAGGCGGCTCCACAGGTGCAACACGTGGGCATGCCCAACTTGGACTGCATGTGCAATTCAAAATATGGCTTTTTCTGCTAATTTTGAAAATATTTAGTGCACATTGCGGAATTTAACTTAACATACTGGTTTAGTTTGTGGTCAAATTACCGATGATTGTAACGTAAGGTGGGTGTGAGGAATTTATCGGTTGAAAAACTTACTACTAACTTAGTACAACAGCGTGCGTATAGAGAAGCCCCTTTTACGTGATGTTAAAAATATCTACTCAAGGTAGGAAATCTGAGGGTGAATCCAAAACACGCTCGTCGGATTGTTGGTATTTGTTCTAAAACTCGGTGTTTGTGGACGGCACAAGCTGGGTATATATCCCGATTACTTGTCCGACAGGAATCCCGAATAAGTTCATAGCAGCATAGAAAAAGTCAGGCATGCCCAATTTGGAATTCACTGCAAAAACATCACATCATATGGGAATAATAGTAAATCCCAGGTTGTGTGGGGACTGATGAAATAATAAAATATATCAAATCATCTGGGGAATGATGAAGTGACCCCGGACTGGATGTGGTTCCCTGGCGTACCTCATGTGGACTGCGCACGTGGGCTCCTTCTGGGTCCTATTAGGGGAACCTTTGTGGGCTGCCCTCCTAGGTCCCCTGTGGGCCCCACGAGGGGGCTTATGTGGGCTGCTCACTTGCGGTGCCTTTGGGCCTACGAGAAAGGCTCACGTGGGTTGCCCGAATAGGCCTATTGTGGCTCCAACGAGGCGGGGCCCATATGGGCCTCCCGATTAGGTTCCTTGTGGGTCCCCGAAGGCAGCCCAGGTAGGCTGCCCAAATGGAGTCCCACACGGGCCCAACTTCCACAAACCGGCAGGGGAACTCACCTGTGCTGCCCAAGTAGGACCCACGTCGGCCTCCTTTCAGAGCCCATTTCCGTGCTACTTGAATATCACCCACTGTCAAAGCACCTCCATCTGGGTCCCGTTCTGGCCGGGCCGGACCAGGCATCCCATCGGGCCGGGACCGTGTCAGTTAAGACTGAGAGTCAACGTGCCCGTCCCCGGTCGGGACCCAAAGTTAGGCTGCTGCAGTGCTCTAGTGAGCAGAAACGAATACCCTAAGATCCGGCCCAATAAATTCTACGTATTTAACAGCATGATTCCTTATGATCACACCTCAATTTTGTCTTCAGAATCTCTCAAAACGCATACCCATTGTTGAACTCCTCTCAGCCGCTACTGTTGCCCTTGAGGAAGCTGTCTTCTCTTCGTGAAAAAAATACACGGGTCTAATTTTTTTCCACATGCAGATGTGCCAATACAATACGCTATTTCGAGGCAGCGTCGTTCCGGACGCGCATGTGATGCTAGAGTTTTACTTTATCTTCAAGCTACAGTGTCACCTACGATAGTCCCACAACTATCACAACGAAGGTGAGTGTCACAAATATTTCCAGCGTTTTTTTTATTAGTGTTCTGATTGGTATGAAATTTTCTTAGCTCATCTGCCCTTTTATTCCTATTGCAAAGTATGCACACAATTTTATATACATTAATTAGTTCGAATACTCGGATAACTTTGATCTAAAAAGAATATGAGAAAGATTAAAAAAATTGAAATGGTTCTGTATTTGGAAAAAAAACACTGGTGGCGTCTGTATTCCGCCATTAGGATCAGGAATACAAAAAAAAACTTTGTTCGAATTTCATTCGCGTGGGAATGCCATAGAAAAAATTTTAAAAAAGCGCTGAAGCTCCGCCCTCCTTGGACCGGGTAAAACGAGGATATCGAAGAGAGAGACAGAGAGCCTCGTCTCCGCGACGTCATCTGGAGGAGAGCTCCCCGCCGCCCTCACCTCAGCGTTTCCTCGGGGGTCTCTGGTTTCCGTAGAGTCCTCACTAGCAGTGGTTGCGTTTTGCCCGTTCGCTCTTGGTGTTGACTTCTCCCTAGCTTATATTTGTGTTTGCTGTGGCTCGCCCTCGTGTCTGTGATGACACTCGTGTGACGACCCTGTGGACCTCGTCATGTGCTTCACCCCTGATGGAGAGACAGTGCGTGTGTGTGAATGTGCGTGACGCGAGTGCCGTGGCTGGCCATGAGCCGGCGAAAGAAGAACCGGGCGGCCTTGGAAGCGCCGAGCGAAAAGGACGTTCGGGGGTGGGGGCAGGCGGGGAGGAAGTGGCCGAGTGGGCTAACGCGTCTCAGCTCGGAGCGTGGAGCGAAAGCTTGCGCTGGGAACCTCCTGGGTTCGATCCCCGCCGCCCCCGCCCGTTTCGATCTGGATGAGTTTCGTTACCGGCACGCGTTCGTGTGATCACTACTGCGTGATGCACGTTAAAAACCCCAGGTTAGCGGTTGTACCGCACTGGCTAAATTTCTCATCTACGGCTAAGAGACACGATTACCCGTTGAGGCGCATCTCCCCATCAAGGCTGTATAAACATAAGAGTGCAAGCCAATTTTTTTGGGGGGGCAGGCCAGTCGCTGGAGAGGAGACGTGGGGAGCGGCCGCGTGGGAAAAGAAGGAAGACGTGGTGGGAGGAGACGGGGAC
The DNA here is from genome assembly GCA_037355805.1 of Ixodes ricinus. NCBI lineage: Eukaryota > Metazoa > Arthropoda > Arachnida > Ixodida > Ixodidae > Ixodes > Ixodes ricinus. Next base: position 20,435 of record JAZHYW010068784.1, read on the forward strand.
GGCGACGGGCCGGTCGAGGTGCGGCGACAGGAGACGAGAGGACAAAGAGAGGCAGCCGGGTCCAACGGCGGACAGCGGACAGCGCAAGCCTCGGCGAAAACAGTCGGCAGCAAGAGTCCGTGAGTTCGTCGACTCTACAGCTCTACAGCCTTTCGGAACTTTTCAACGATATGTATTGAACTGACCGCGAAGCAGGAAGATTACTGTTTAGTTTTGGCTCCCTGACCGCGCGTCGGACTTAGTTTAGCTTCTCATTTATTTTTACGGGTGTCCGTGTGTCCATGTTTTTGGTGCTTGTTGCGTCACATTCATATTTGCGGGTGTCCGCGTGTTCCACCTGGCGTCACCAGGGGACTGTTTCTATATCTGTGTATAAATTGATGTGCTATCGAGACCGCTGGGTGCTGTCTCTCCTCGACGACGAATCCTCTCGGAGGTGCTGAGACGCAGCACACTGTGGCTTTCCCCCCTTCTACGGGGACGTCACAATTGGTGGCAGCGGTGGGATTTTTCGTTGAGGCTTTCGCGGGAGACTAACCCCCGCGATTGAGACAGTGCCCATGGCAACCGGCGAGGCTAGCACGGCGGCCATCAATACGGTGGCTCAGATCATGGCTAATTCAGTGGGCGCGGGAGTGCTCGCGTTAGGCTCCATGGTGCCGTCGTTCTCGGGGGACGGTAGCGGCCCAAGTGTCATAGATTTTCTCCAGGTTCTTGGTCAGGTGGCGCAAATGGGAGGCTGGAGTGAAGAGCAGCAGATAGGCATGGCTAAATGCAAAATGGTCGGGAAAGCATATACCTTCGCTTGGCATGACGAGCAGATGAGAACTGTGAAAACGTCCCAGAAGTTCAGAGAGCTAATGCTCAAAAGATTCGATGATGAGCCGGAGAGCTTGAAGCTTGAAAAGTTCTTGAACGCCAGGCAAGACGCGGGCGAGGATGTGCGGGGATTTGCGAGTCGTTTGCAAGCGCTGGGTGCCAAGACGGTTCCAGAGTTTGGGGGGCCAACGCCGCTCAGCTTCGTGTCGCTGCAGAGACTGTGCTGGAACGGCAGCTCCTCTCCTTATACGTCAAGGGACTGCACGATCCAGTCAGACGCTGCGTTCTTTCGAAGGACCCCGCCAGCTTCGAGGAGGCCATAGAGGCCGCCGCCAGAGAGGAACGTAATGAGAGGCTGGTTACGTCCAGTCCCGCAGTGCGTGCAGTGGGTTCGCGCGAGGAGAAGAGCGAGACCGACGCTCTGGCCGAACGTCTCGACAGGCTAGAAAAGCTGTTCGCTGAAAGTATGGCTCTACAGCGAGCAACAATCGAGCAGGGTCCTTCCCGCAGTGGTGCTTCCCGAAACCCGTCGGCCCGCCTCCCCATGCGTTGTTGGTATTGCAACATGGTCGGTCACCGAGTGAGAGAGTGCAGAGCTAAGATGGAGCAGGAGAGGGCAGCAGGGCCCAGCCAAAACAGGCCGAGCTCTCTGCCCGCCGGTCAAGGACGGCGGGGAAGCACTGACCCTGAAGGTCCCCTCGCGCAGGGAAACTAGCTGGTCCCCTCCCGAGCGATGTCGACGGAGGGGGAGAGCGAAGCACCGTGGCCATTAGATTCTGCGGAGAGAGCAGTCCGGTCATCGCGGTAAAAGTTGGGGGAAGGGAGCTGCGGTTTTTAGTTGATACGGGATCAAAAGTCAGCCTTTTGAAGGAGTCTGTTTTCAGAGAGTTGAATCAAGGTGCTTGCAAGTTTGAGGAGCATTTCGGAGCCATGCGCACACGGTTGGCGGGCATAACAGGGGAAGAGTTGCAGACCAGTGGCTGCTATGTCATACCAGTTGAGATCGGGAACACGTCGTTCTCTCATCCTTATTTCATCTGCACCGACAATGCGATGATCCCCGTGGCCGGCATCCTTGGACAGGACGTTGTGCGAGCCCACGGCTTAGATCTACTAACAACGAAAGGGGTGGCTGCGCTCAACGGTGAAGAGGTCCCCATTTTGAACTGGTCACAGCAGCAGCCCGTTCGGTCTGTTCGTTCCGCTGAAACACCTATCATGTTGGTATCGGAGTGCGTCATACCGCCAAGGACAGAGGTTATTATTGCCGGCAAGCTTCGGGGCAATGCACACAGTAGTTGTGTGGGCGTGGTAGAGATGGCGGAGATGGAGCCGCATGGGCTTCTGGGTGTTGACGCGCTGGTCCGCATCAATGAACGAGGACAGGTGCCGGTCAGGATAGCTAACCTCACGCTGACAGAGATGCGCTTGCCCAAGAACAAGCGTGTCGCTGTCTTTGTTGACGTAGAGTGCGACCCACAGCTTGAAGAGAGTATACTGAGTTGCGACGCGGTAGGTGACGTTTCGGAGTGTGACTTCCTGGGTATGTTTGACGTCTCGCACGTTGGCTACGAGGAGAAGGAACGCATCACTCAACTTCTCTGGAAGTATCGAGCTGCATTTGCTCTAACAAGACTGGACCTCGGTCAGTGCAGCACGATCAGGCACAGAATCACCACGTCCGATGTCGCGCCCGTCTACAGGCGGGCGTACCGAATCCCTTTCTCAAAAAGAGATGAGATGCAGCAGCAAGTCGAGGAGTTGCTGGAGAAGGGCATAATTGAACATTCCACGTCCCCATGGGGTTCTCCGGCTCTTCTCGTTCAGAAACCTGACGGCTCGTTCAGGTTCGTCGTTGACTATCGGGAGCTCAACAAGGTCACGCGAATCGACCCGTATCCTCTCCCCAACATTCAGGAGACGATTTCCCAGTTGGGCACGGCCAAATTCTTCACGGTGGTAGACATGGCATCTGGCTTTTGGCAGATTGAAATGGACGAAAGGGACAAAGAGAAGACTGCGTTCAACACACCGGTTGGCCATTATCAATGGAGACGCATGCCTATGGGTCTTGTCAACAGTTCCGCCGTTTGGCAGCGTACGGCTGACGTCATTTTGGCGGGGTTGTTGGGAAAGTCGTGCCACGTGTACTTGGACGACGTTATTGTCTACAGTGACAATTTTGACCAGCATCTTATTGACATCGAGACGGTGTTGATGCGTTTTCGCTCCGCCGGCTTGAAGTTGAAGCCATCCAAGTGTCAGTTCCTGAAAAGCGAGGTCAAGTACCTGGGACATATTCTCTCGGGCGAGGGTGTCAGGCCAGACCCCGAAAAGCTGAGCTGCGTCCGCGACTATCCAACACCTCGCAATGCCAAGGAGGTAAGACAGTTCCTGGGACTGATGGGTTACTATCGAAGGCACGTGGCTGGCTTCGCAGAAAAGTCCAAGCCATTAACCCAGTTGACATCATCCAAGGCTACGTTTGCTTGGAGTACCGAGGCACAGGAAGCTTTCGAGATATTGAAGTCAGCTTTAACTAGCGCTCCGCTTCTGCGATTTCCGGATTTCTCGAGGGAATTCATCTTGATGACCGACGCTTCGGGAAAGGCTCTCGGAGCGGTGCTGTCCCAGGTGTTCAATGGGGAAGAACACCCGGTGGCTTATGCGAGCCGCCAACTGAACGACGCTGAGACGCGGTATGGCGCAACGGAACAAGAGTGTCTGGGTGTGGTGTGGGCGGTTCGTCACTTCCGTTGCTACCTGTACGGACGACACTTTCGTGTTGTCACAGACTGCAACTCGCTCAGGTGGCTCATGTCTTGTCGGGATCCGAACTCGCGCCTAGCCAGATGGAACCTGTTGTTGCAGGAACACGATTTTGAGATTGTTCACCGCGCTGGAAAGCTCAATCAAAATGCCGATGCGCTGAGCAGGGCCGCGGTACGGGAGCTGTCTGAGTTTGTCCCCGTGCTGGACGTTGAGCGCGTCCGGGCTGAGCAGGAGAAAGACGAGGACCTGAAGGCGATTTTTGAGAGATGTCGAAACTCCGGTGAGGTATCCGGAGGCTATTGCGTCAACCGAGAGGGTGTGCTGTACCGGGGAAGCCCAGACCCCGGCGCGGGACCTGACTCATCGCGAGGGCGAATTGTGGTCCCCAAGTCTCTGAGATCAGAACTTATGAGATCAACGCATGACGCGCCGTACGCAGGTCATCTCGGGTATCGTAAAACCCTCGAGAGGCTCTCCAGGGACTTCTACTGGGTTCGAATGAAGGACGACGTACAAGAGTATTGTGAGCGATGCCACTCCTGCGCACTGCGAAAGACCCCCAAGGGGCGAAGACCAGCACCCCTTCAAATATTTGAGGAAGTGTCGAAGCCGTTCCAGAGGGCCTCGATGGACATCATGGGGCCACTAACGGTGTCTACCCAGGGAAACCGCTACCTGCTGGTCTTTGTGGATCACCTCACAAGGTACGCGGAGGTGGTACCCATGCCTAATCAACGCGCAGAGACGGTGGCGCGTCTATTTGTGGAGCATGTGGTTCTTCGCCATGGTGCGCCGCAGCAGCTTTTGACCGACCGCGGTACAAATTTCACCTCCAGACTGCTGAACGAGGTGTGTAGGCTGTTGGGTGTTCAGAGAATGCTGACCACGCCGTACCATCCACAGTGCAATGGGGCGGTTGAACGCCTGAACCAAACCGTGTCCGGCATGCTAGGGCACTACGTGGCACGAGACCAGCGGGACTGGGACGTCTGGGTGCCTTTTGTTTCATTTGCGTACAACTCCGCCGCTCACGAGAGCACGAAGCACAGCCCCTTTTTTCTCATGTATGGCCGACACCCCGAGATGCCTTCGGCACTCTACCGCCCCCCCACGGGTAATTACGGTACCCTCGAGAATTACAAAGAGGAGCTACTCCAGCGGCTGTCCAGCGCCCATGACTTGGCGCGTCAGTCGTTGGCCACCTCTGCCGATGCTCGAAAGCGCATGTTCGACAGAGATGCCGACGTTCCAAGATTCTCTGTGGGAGACGTGGTTTGTGTCAGCGACCCGGCGGGGGCAGCTGGACTTGCCAGAAAGCTGCAGGCCAAGTGGCGTGGACCGTTTCGGGTGGTGGAGCGCCTGTCGATGGTGACTTTCCGAATCAGGAACGCGCGAACGGGAGAGCAGAAGGTGGTCCATGCGAATCGTCTTCGGCGGTACAGCGCGGGGGCGGCTGACGATCAGGGGGCGGGGGCGGCGGAGGTCCCGACAAGGGCAAATGAGGGGGAGATCGAGGATTCGAGTTCGGTGCTATCCAAACAGTCTCCTCGGGGCGTGGTCAAAGAACACCGAGCAGGTGAGAATGATCTGCCATTAGGTCTTGATAAGACGAACGAGTTCATTAGGTTAGGCCTGATGGAAGAACTAGAACGCGCCGCCGCGATTCCTCGCGACGGAACTCTGCCGATGAGTCACGACTATCCGTTACGGAGTCGAGGCCCTATCCCTCGATACAGCCTCGGATCGGCGGGGTCATAGGACCCGTCTAGTGGCTTGTGTTGTCAGTGCTATGCGCACTGTTGTTCCCTGAGTTCTCTGTTTTTGCGTGTGATTTTATGATGACTGTGTGTACATTGTCAAATGTGTGTACAAATGCCGAGCATAGTCTTGCGCGTGATTTTTTACTTTTGTGCAAAAATCCTTTTCTTGTATGGGCGAGTGTGACGACCCTGTGGACCTCGTCATGTGCTTCACCCCTGATGGAGAGACAGTGCGTGTGTGTGAATGTGCGTGACGCGAGTGCCGTGGCTGGCCATGAGCCGGCGAAAGAAGAGAACCGGGCGGCCTTGGAAGCGCCGAGCAAAAAGGACGTTCGGGGGTGGGGGGAAGGCCAGTCGCTGGAGAGGAGACGTGGGGAGCGGCCGCGTGGGAAAAGAAGGAAGACGTGGTGGGAGGAGACGGGGACGGCGACGGGCCGGTCGAGGTGCGGCGACAGGAGACGAGAGGACAAAGAGAGGCAGCCGGGTCCAACGGCGGACAGCGGACAGCGCAAGCCTCGGCGAAAACAGTCGGCAGCAAGAGTCCGTGAGTTCGTCGACTCTACAGCTCTACAGCCTTTCGGAACTTTTCAACGATATGTATTGAACTGACCGCGAAACAGGAAGATTACTGTTTAGTTTTGGCTCCCTGACCGCGCGTCGGACTTAGTTTAGCTTCTCATTTATTTTTACGGGTGTCCGTGTGTCCATGTTTTTGGTGCTTGTTGCGTCACATTCATATTTGCGGGTGTCCGCGTGTTCCACCTGGCGTCACCAGGGGACTGTTTCTATATCTGTGTATAAATTGATGTGCTATCGAGACCGCTGGGTGCTGTCTCTCCTCGACGACGAATCCTCTCGGAGGTGCTGAGACGCAGCACACTGTGGCTTTCCCCCTTCTACGGGGACGTCACACCTGCATGTCCTGCGGCGGCCTTTCAGTGTGGTGGCTAGGCGATGCCCAAATCTTGCGTACCAAGTGGCGTAACCAGGAAAAAGCTGGAATGGGCTCGTCCCGAAAAACAATTCCTGGCTTACGCCACTGTATGCTGAAGTCGGCTGTTCGAACGCTGCTCGTCGTGGCTCTCGGTTTTATTTCCGCGTGCTTCCACTCGACCTCGAAATCTGCAAGCGGTGGGTCTCCACAATGCAGGAAACGTTTGTGCCTAAGATGCACAGTGTTCAGCACATTTCTCGAACGACGCTTATGAATACAAGTGTGTGAATCACGAAGAAAGTCTGGCGAAAGACGTAAACATTCCGTTCCCACGTTTTTACGCATTGGAGGCAGCAAACTTAGCGCACCGATGGAGCATTCAACTGGAAAAGACAGATGGAGGTGGGCGCTTCAGTTTTTTAAAAGTTGTCAATTTCGCGGGATTTTGTTTTTGTAAGGTCCTATGATCGTAAGAATCATGTTGACTTGCCAACCTGGCGAGCGACTTCACATCTCTTTTGGCAATCTGGATTTCAATGTTTGTAAAAGGATTGCATTTTTCGATGTAGGGTCATAGAGGCAGTTCTAATGATTACAAATGACAACCGGTCATGCCCAAATTTGATTGGTGAACATTTCGCGCGACAAGCACGTTAACACCGTTTCGTCGTCGGTCGGTAACGGCGTTCACACCGACGATTGTTTTTTTTTTCTGGATTGGCATTTTTTACAGGAACACCTGTTGAAACTAAAAGTAAACAGCAGGCTTTCTAAATTACTTGGATGCTCGGAGTAACTGTGCACACATCGATGAACTCTGACCGTCATATTTTTACGTGCTCGGGATTGGTGGATGCTGGATGAATTCACTCCTGGAGAAATCCTGGTCTTTGTTGTGCGGAGATCCTTTGCAGGGCTCCCGTGCGGTGGGCGGTGTGTAGTTTGCACCACAACAGCACATGTTTTGTGGTGGCCAGGGAACCACAGCTCTTTCACATCATTTCGGCCAGGGAATCTCCGAAGTGTCAAGTGCTATGAAAAGTTTTTTCTGTTTATGACTATCGTTTGCTATTTGCCTACGACTTTTCAGCTCTAAAGTTTGCTGCTTTTCTTGGCGGATCTTGCATACCTGACTAAACGTGAATCAGTCATTAATGTTCATCAAAGAGAATTCTGGAACGTTCCTTCTTTCTGTACAAATTATGCACTGCAGTTTCTTGTTCACACCTGCCTACACTGCTTAACAACATTTGCATGAACCGCATTGATATTCATTGTATAACTAAAAAGAACAGCGCACTTTTTTGTTGTGCTTAAAAAAAGAAGATAGTTTTTTCGTAAAATTTATAGGAATTTTTCACAATTGCCGTGAAAGGACTTTGTATAAAATGTGTTGAGTTTATGTGTATACTTTTTTTGTAGAAAGGTCTAAATCACGATTGCTTTTAATTCATGCATTCTCTGTGCGTTGAAGGGCACCGGACCTAATCGAGCTAGCTCTTAGTAGCTTTTTGTCCGGTGCCCTTGGGATAATGATGCTAAAAATAAAGTTCGATTCAAAATTAAATTTTCATTTGGAGCTCCATTGAAAGAAGTGTACCAGTCTGAATATTACGAGGGAGTACCTGTTGTGCCTGGGTATAATCTGGTGGTGGGTGTTGCAGAATACCCTACCTAGCTCGACGTTGAGCCAGAAGGGCATTCTGCACCATATTGGCCTTGTGGGCGATCTCGTCTGGGTCGTACAAAGAGGGCTGCTCTTTTGATTCGGCGCGTAGCGACTGAGAATATTGAGTGCTGCTCGTGCTGGTATATCGTCGCATCCCGATATCCAGTTGATTCAACTTTCGATGTTTTGTGTGCCGGGGCGTTGTCGAGTGTTATGTTGTGCGCTTACTCTGGGAGTGTTGGTAAGATGACTCTTGTATTTTTTGTACTCTTTCTGGCGGTCTGCGAAGTTGTGTACTTTGCTTGTGCTGTGCGGAAGTGAGAAGTCGTTTGCTCGAGAGTGCATGGCGAATTGCTTCGCGCTCCGCGGTCGGAGGTGTGTGACAGGAAGCCGCTGGCTGTACGCCTGGTAGTGGGTGCCATCGTGCCATGGAAATGGCACGCCCTCTCTTCATCAACGGTGGCGCCTGAAGTAAATGATGGCAGGAGTCGATTCCTATAGCACTATGAGCCAAGCGGTGTGCTTACTGACGTGTCCTTCCCGATGTGTGGCGAGTGGTGACCACTATGCCCAGAGGAATTGACCTGGAGTCCGGTTATGTGGACGCATTTCCTCCCTGGAGGTCAACTCTCGGCACAGGTTGAGGGTGTGGTGTCGGTCCCTAAATCGTCCAGCAGTCCCGGAGCCTGGCACTCGCAGTTCTAGACGCCCAAGCCGCACGTCACGGTGCAGATCCGTTGCTGTTGCAACGGTATTAACGTGGCCAGCTTGGTAGGGATGAGGCGGCCATGTGGACTGCCGGAGTTCCAGCTATATGCCTTACAGGGACTCCCTTCTGGGGACAGTCCAGTCGAGCCAGTTGTTTCTTGGTGGGGATATAGTAAGGGCAAATACCATACATGATGCGGAATCAGATGAGGGCTTGGGAAAGTAGTCGCCGTTCGTGTTTTTATAACCCAGCGCATTTTCTGGGTGAGTCGCTTAAAGGAGCCTCCTACAAGAATACCATTTTACTGGTTTTTACCGGCACCAAACCTGAGCGGCAAAACCGACCGTAAAGTAGCTTAGCTGAAACTTTCTTTCTCGCAATAATTCGCTTTGTTTTATAAGTTATCGGCACTTAAAAATTACATAAACAGCAAGCAAAAAAAACTCCCTCACGACGTCCATGGATCATTGGCGAGTGGCGCTTGAAGCAGAGGAGGAGTAGTGAGCTCAGCGTTACCGCTCACGGCCGCCGCACTCCGTGATAGGCTGTATGCAGATGCTTGCTGCGAGCATGGGCTCTCATTGCATTTGCTGCACGATTAAACATTAATTCGGCATGACGCTTCCAGGTGGCCTAGAAGCGACTGCAAACACGGGGGTAAAGATCAGTTCAGGAATGGGAGCCACTTCGCGCTGCCACATACGCGGCAACGGCGAAACCGCAAGACAAAGTTTCTCGCCGAAGGCTTCCGGAACAGCTCGGTGCCCGTTGGATCGCTCTATCCACGGCCGACCGCAGCGCCGCCGCGCATCCGGGACCTTTCCTAAGTGTCGGCGCCACAATCCCGCCACTCCTTTCTGCGCATGCGCCGGCTTTTCTACCGCTTGGCGGCGGGTGCGTCGATGGGTCATTGCCTGTTTCCGTACTTTATGAACTGCATTTCTTTCTTTCTCTGATCTAAAATACTTTCGATCAAAATCTACTTTTATAAAATAATTCGAAATGGTCTGGACACCACTGATAGTCGGTATTCTCTGACTCAAAAAAGAGCTTTTAGCGGCTCTGACCAGTAGTAGTAAGCCCAGGACCAAAAACGTCACATTCGAGTAGCGCAGCATCGGCGGTATCCGCGGGTCGCCCTCGTCGGTGGAGGAGGTTTCCAGCAGTCATCCGGTTAAAACATGACGCACTGGCACATGCCACGCCCGGCAAGTGCATGATGCGATAATAACCGAAGAAACTAAACGTTTTAATGGGGCGAACTTGTGCCCAAAAATAAAAGGAAACGAAGAAGGACCACAGAGCGTCGCAGGCGATCAAAGCGGTGCATGCAGCTTGGGATCGTACAGCGATGGCGAAACTGAGTCCGGGCTGGCTACGCGGAGCGCGCTTTGTACGCGCGTGGGTTTCCGGAACCAATCGGCGTGGAAGGTTCGGCGGTGTAGAGTGTCATTCAACCCTCGAATCAGCAACTTCGGTTCTCTCGAACCGCCAGAACCAGCGGCGTGAGGGCTGGACAATAATCCGTACCCGCTGACCAGGAATCGAGCCCTGGCTTTTTGGCGCAGAAGGCACGCGCGATAACCAAGCTAGGCCTACGAGCCGCGCTGCCCGCTTAGCTGCGCTCGCGGCAATATTTGGTTACTTTCTCCGTGCCCGCTGGCTTGCCCGAACTCACTGGTAGACGCGGAGAACCGCAAAAAAAGGTGGCAACGCTCAAATATGATTGCGGGAGCCCCTTTTAGCGATGCGGAGATGTTGTTTATGATTCCTTCAATGTTTGTGTAAACGAGACGTTTGCCTGAATACCTTCTTCTGATAAAATGTCAAAGGATGCAGATGCATAGTTTCCCCTTTGATAGTCTTGCCTTAAAATAGTAAGTGTAATCTGATCACGAGACCAGTCGACCTTGGCTTTACAGCGAGGCCGGTATGGGGCTAAGGATCCTGTAAAAAATGAGTCCACGGATGTTAAGAAAAAACTCTCAATCGGTCGTAGCGAGTATAAAAAAGTATAAATAAAAATAAAGGGCAACTCGCGACGAGTCAGCCTCTTTGTGCATTGTTAGATAGCGAGGTCCTGATACCTTGGTATCATCTACGGTAACCGACTTATCCAGCTAAGAGGTGCACTGTGACAAGGCTGAGGGCAGAACGCGCCCATCTAACCCTCTTTCGCTTGCTTGCGCGATGCTGATAAAGAGACTTGGGCTCAATCGGAAATAAGGACAATTAGACAACGAAGTCGTTGACGTGTCTTTATTCCAATCACATGTAAATCGCATAAATGTCGTATAGCTTTCGTAAGGTTGTAAATTTGTCGTAGCGATAACAGCTTCGCTAGTCCTTAATCTTCACGTGAAGTGGATGGATAAGATTGTTCTCGGTGGAGTATTCTTGAACAATACAGTCTCTTTTTGTATCATATACTCTTTGTCGCCCCTGGACCATACAGTTGTTCACAGCGCAATATGGTCTGCGTATATAGCCAATATGAGGTGAGGGCGGTGTTCGAGTTTACGTGTGTGCCGGCCATTACATTAAGCAGTGTTGGGGACACTAACGGCCCCTGCAGAGCTGCAATAAAGTCGGGAGTACTCGGTTGAAGAATTTCCCCGACTTTGACATTGTATGTCCTGTCACGAAAGAAAGTCTTGAAGCCGTAGCATTATTCCCCTTATGTTCACCTGTTGTAATTCTGTAAATAATGGTATCGTTGGGGATGGCGTCGAAGGCCTTCCTTATGTAGATTCGCATCATCGTGCTGGTCTGCGCGCAGCTTGGTTGTTTGATGACCTCCTCAGCAGCAGTCGTGGCATCATGCTCTTAGATGCTGAGATGGGGTCACAATGCCGTGTGATCGTAATGCAGCTATTTTCATTATTGAGGTCCCATTCTGTCCTGCAGTGCACCATCCTCGCTATTATTTTACAAATATTAAATTTTAGAGAGTAGGTTTTCGAGTCGCATTGTGGGCTTGAACGGCTTGGCTATTTGATTGACTGAAAGATGCTCATTCAGTGGTAGTTTTAATACGAAAGCATTAACTGTCTCATGGAGCGAGCCAACGTCATCAGTTTTGAAACCATGCAAAACGGCACCTTAAAGAAACACGCACAAAGCTAGTCAACGGCACCTTTTACACTTCGGTCCCATTGGCTGGCGCGCGTCAGTTTGTATCGTGCCATCCTGACTGTGTTATCACACTGTTGTGTTATTACTGGACACGGCCGCTCGATTAGGACTCCCCTTGGGAGCGAGCGGCCTGTCGTGCGTCACACCCGCCGGTGACAGCGATAGTTCTACTTGCACCCAGGCGCAAGCCGTGGCGCTCGTTATCGGCGAGGAAGCAGTCGCCCGGCCCGGCCCGGCGTGGCTATTTAGACTGTTTTCGTGAAACAGCAAGTACCAATTGAAACGAGTTACAGATTGCATGAATGATGCGACAAAGCTGTGAAGAATAAAAGCACACGATTCTTTCTGCGAGGAGGTCACTCAGTTTGCAGGCTCCGCGTTAGAGCCGCAGTCAGCTGGCAGTATGAGCAATTGTCGTTTTCTTGTTCCCGTAAGTATTGCCCCATTTCTATTACGACTGTAATATGGGAGTTATAGTTGCATATAGCTAGGCCGTATAATGTCCGATTTACCTGACGCTCGAGCACGCTTGAGCTGTGCCTTTTATTTATCTGCGAAGGACAATAAACGGGTTCCTAGTGAATAACTTCAGCAATATAAACTTTATTGTTCACAAACAGATCAAGGAGTCATATAGTTCACCTTTCGGGAAAAAGGCTTCCGCGAAAGCCATAATATATTCTCCAGAAAGCTGTTTTAGGTCACCAGCATAGTTTGTCCAAAGATGTCTGAGGAGCTTCATGAGAAGGCGCTTTCAAAGCTCTTTCGCTATGGGAACAGGCTTCTGCGGTCAGTACACCACATCAGCGTTCAGTCTGTAAATGTGGAAGCACAGCGCTCGAAAGGACCTTACAAATCCGTACACAACGACGAATCTCTGCCGGCCTGTAGGCCTTCTTTCAACAAAGGTGCAGACCTGCTTGCACAGCCAGACAGCTTCAGGTCGTAGATAGCTGAGTCCTCCTTGGACAAGTCTAAACACGAACTCATATGCTCCGTGCACGTGATGCATTTCCCTCAAGTTGCAGCTTGCATTCAGGACCCGTGACCTACAACGTTGACCGGGATCTACACATTAGCCTTCCTTGCTTTCACTCAGACATTTTTATTGCTTTGTTAGGCTGAATGTTTCAGCTAATTTCTTTGAAATTACAACAATTTCTACGCATAAAAATTGTCACCTTTTGTTCGCAAACGAAGGCCAAGTAGCCAGCCATGTAAGTCAGCGGTGCGAACTCAAGTTCGAAAGGGACTTTATTGTCTCTCCTCTCCACACGGCAGCTCGTGATAGCAGAGTTACGGATCTGTCGCCGCATTTGACTTACAACCCCGCACGCAACAGGTTTTAGGCATCACGTGCTCCGTAACTCATCTGCATACTTTAAAACTGTGGAGAGCCAGGCAAAAGGCGGCTGTTTACGTTCTCTTGTCCTTTCTCCTTCATCAGTGGCTATCGCCAAAAAACTATTAAAACGCGCGGAAAAAACGATGAGAAACACAAACCACCCACGCGAGCAGGGGTGACACTGCGGTATTTTATCCGCGCAAAGCGGTGCAAAAGTTGGGGGCAAGCGAGTTTTGCGGACGGCCTTCTGCAACCGCGGCAGCGCCTCGGTATCGACGAGGCCCATGATGGGCAGATATTTTTTCTGAGTCGCGGATCAAGAGCGCGTTGGAGGCCTTCTCTAGCTTTCGGCCTACAAGACCACTCACAGATGTGCAGCGCCCCTAGGCAGATGGGGAAAAGTGCTCCTCCACGCGCTCTCTTTGGTTTTCGGAAAAAATCGGCAGGCCGCACCACCAGGGGGGATCGAGCGGCCGTGTCACTCGATCACCGCGTTCGCTCGCCTCATCGGTTGTACGGTGCGTGGCAATATAGTACGGCGCATGGAATAAACCAAGGAGCTCGTTCTGCTGGGAACTGCATTGCTGTCTGTTCCTTCCTCGCTGCCGCAAGGCACACGACAGTTTGAACGATCGCTCACCCGATGGCGCTGCGTGTACGCGAGGCAGCTGCTCCACCGTTCCACCATAGAGTAATATAGTAAACGTAAAGAGAGACACTGAAGCCGATTCGCGGCCCAGATAGTGCGTTTAATGCCCTCCGCTACGTGGCGCTTTTCTGTAATTGGCTTAAAATTAGTTAGAACTCTTTCTTCGAGAAGTATTTATTTTTTAAATTGTCATGCTTTAGAATTATGTACAGTACTTAAAACGACTAAATCGATTTAATTTAATACGTCACAAAAACCACGTGATGAATGGCGCCTGCCATGGCCTGCCGTTTGCCTGCCGTGGGCCTGCCCGCCTGCTTGCCTGCACGCCGTCGCCTCAGCATCATTCCTGCATGGCCTCTGCTCGTTCGTGCGTCGTTCTTCCGTGCCGTGCCTGCCGTCCGTCTGTACTTTCTGCTGCAGCGTGTTCGGTCGGCTTTCCATCAAAAAAGGTGACGCATTACCACCCGCGTGCTCGCATGCTCGACGTGAATTTGTGGAGCCGAGCGGCTTGAACTTCTCGCTCTGTGGTTTCCGTCGGGCTGTCAGGCTGCAATCGTGTGTGAACCTCAATTAGCGATGATATTGTTTTGTAAAAGATCTTGACTTATGACCCTGCACACGACATTGTCTATGGATTTACAGATGACGGTGTTGAACGGTGTTGCTGATAGAGCCTTAGTTGTTGTGCCTCTGGACTTTCCAGGAGGTGGGTTCATCCCCTTGCATACACTGCTGTGCACAGCTCAACATCGTCTTTTTTATCTGCAGTCTCCTCATTCCTCTCGTTGCGGGAGCTTAAGACTGTTGGCTTCACAGTAAAGGCAGTGGTCTGTGATCACGGGGCTTCAAACGTAAGCTTTTCCAACCAACTTGGTGTGTCTGTTAATAAGCCATTTTTGAAGTTGACAACGAACATGTTTACCTTACCTTTGATGTTCCGCACCTCATCAAAACAACCAGAAACAATCTCCAAGCACACTAATTTTGCATTGAAAATGAGGTCATTGAACAGTCCCATATTGTTGAACTTTATCAGTCTACCTATGAGATGAGGTCGCGATTGGCTCCGAAACTTACTGAGAGACACATTTTTCAAAACCCTTTGAGTAACATGAAAGTAAAGCGTGACGTACAGGTACCTCGGCATACAACAAGGAATAGGACTCTGCAGTCCTATTCTTTGTTTATGCCAAGGAGCTTCGTGAGGCAGCCATGGCTACAGACTTTTTCTGCAATAGGATGGACAGTCTTTTGGACTGTCTAAATAGCTCACAATTCAAGAAGATACGGCAGAAGTTCCGTCATGCCATTCTGAAAGGAGAATCTGAGGTACTCGATTTCCTTCACCAGGAACTCTGATGGATTTCAGCATTGGAAGTTCCAAAGTAGGAGGTAGCTACAAACCATCATAGGGTGGTAAGTTACTATAAAGAGTGTCCTCATGATCTGGGAGGAGAGTTCAAACAGCAATGACTTTAAGGTCTTACTTACACGACGCCTGCAGCAAGACCCACAGGAGAGCATATTTGGAGCTATATGTTTAACTGTGGATACAATACAAACCTAAATTTGTATCAGTTCACCTCAGGACTAAAATACATACGGATAAAGAAACTGTTCAAGCTGTCGAACAGTGGAAACGTAGAGGATGACAAGGCTGACATTTTCAAGGAGTTGCCAATATTTTTGCACCATGAAAGTTCAAATGCAGACAATGTGGAATGTCTTCTAGTTGATAACTTCCCGCCACTAGAGGATATTTATGAGCTGACATCAGACATCAGGTCTAACATAATTGATGACTCGTCCACTTATTACGTTGGAGCTATTTGATTAAGCATTTCCTTGAACAGACAACCCACAGTTGTGGCTGTTCTCGGCTGCTGAAAGATGAGTCTGACAACTTGAACAGGCCTCGCCAATACTTTCTTGTGCTGAAAGCATACCATGTGCCTGGAAAACTCTTCGCAAACCTAGTAGTACTATCACAGGTTGCATTTAATTTCATTCAGAAACTAGAAAATCACTTTCTTGCCGTAAAATAGAGTGTGGCGCATGTTCGAGGAGTGTGTGCTGCCTTGTATCACACACTTTCAGGACTGGGTAGCTTAACTTTGCTCAGAGTGCCACAAATGTTTTTTAAAAATGTTTTGCAGAATACGCTTGTGTTAGCATGTTCGATTTTTTAACCAGAACTTGGACAAAGTCTGGTTGTACTCTCCAGTTGCTGGTAAGCAACTAGACAAGTTTAAGTTCTAATAGTGTATTAATGGAGGCGGTTGTCAAATCAAAAACAGAAAGTGCTTACTAATTGAGCGGTGCATATTGCACTCCAAACATTTATTTCAGTTATTTCCAACAAATATATGTATCACGGCCCCCTTGCAAAAGTATTTATCCACTTTCTACAAAATGTCGATAAAACATAATGTAAGAGGCTATAGATTCGAAAGAAAATGCATCCACGTTTGTATCCACTGTCTATAGGTTTTTAGACGCTTTTTTACGCCATACTTCCTTTCTGATCAAATGTATTTCGGGGAATGTTTAGAGACGTTGAATCTTGTCAGATTCTAAATAGAGTTCTCATTGTTTGGTAATGGCTCTCCCACAGTGTGTTTCAGGCTATGCCAATTCGTGTGTTTTATATTATCCGGGAACTTGGATTTTGTACTCTCCACTGTATGCTTTGTTTTCTTATTATACGCTTATAACTGGTAATGATAGCGATGTTTTATTTATTTCTGCACTTGCTTTCTGTGCCCTAGTCGTCGTGAAAGCGAATGGATCACTCGGCATGTTCCCTGTGGAAAGTTTTTGTTAACTTGGTTCCACTAAAAATCTATTACAAAGTGTACGATATCCCTAAATCCTTCATATTTATTTTTGTATCTTTTTGTTATAAAACATACAGAGCGCCTGAAGTAAATCATGTATATACGAATGTGGTCCAATAAAATGTTTTCGAATCACTTTCTGTTGTTGACCCCAAAATGCTCCACCAGTCAGGAGTCAATGTGGAGATTGTGTAACTTCAATGTTTAACAGTAGAAAAAGCGAACAAGCAAAATATACACCTCTATATTGTGAAGTAGAAATTTTGTCTCACACATTTTGCACGGATTCTGTCGTAAAAGCAAAAATAAAACTGCGTCAACGTTAAAAAAAAAAAGAAGCGGCTCCGGGAGTCGAGTAGCTCCCGAGAGCCTAGCGAGGAGGGAGGGGGGGGGGAAGAGAGGGAAAAAAAAAGAGAAGTAGAAGGGTACCGGAGAACCGGAGCAGAAATGCCCAAACCGAAACCGAAACTAACTTGACCGGAACCGGAACCAGATTATGCTTAATGCCGCCTGCTAGGAGCGCTAGCTGTCACCGGTCTATCTGGGCCGCTGGGGCCTACGGCAGTGTCCGCTCTTTACCTTGTGTATATTACTCCATGGTTCCACGCCCAAGGTCAGCGCGTTGTACGCCGCAGATTAAAGAAGGAGCGAAAGCGGCGTGCGTACTTCAGCATTCGCAACTCATAAGAAGTACTTGGGTGTACCTCGAGCCTTTTTCTTGCTGCCAGATGTTGTTGATTTTGTCGAGTAGAACTTGTGTGTACTCCTCAGGTAAGTTGAGCAGCGTTTGATACGAGATTACATCTGATCCTAGTGTGCACTTTACAGTGCTGTGGAAAGGAGCTATTTCTGTTTGTAAGCCTAAAAGTGGATCCATCGAGGTCTATGGATAAGGCGTCATCGTGCTTTGTGCGATCGACGTTAATTAGGGTAGTAAAAAGCCCTTCTGCATGTTCAATAAATCTGTGTTTTGTTTGTTTGAGCTGCAGTGCGACGTTTGTCAACTTTGTTGGCTTTTCATTTTTTCTGCATGCTATTTAAAGTGTTGCATATTTGAGGCGTGTTCAATTCCTCGTTGAATGTGTTGCAAAGTCTGATCTAGTTTTCGGCACTCAATTCTTGGAGCGTAAATTCTCGTTTTTGCGGTAGATGCGCTGAGAAGTTTATTGGCCCACGGTGTTTTGCCACCGGTCTGGTATTGCCAGAAGTTGAGGAGATATACGTCGGGCCTATGCGTGTTGTTTTCAAGGATTTATGTTTGTGTGGGCTATTTGACGTCTTATGGACCTGATTGAGACCACGCTGCATTCGTCGGGATCTCAAAATCAAGCGCGTTTGCTCTAGAGGCGTCCCACTTTGTGATATCTTCTGTTCTAATCCCGCGTTGGGCTTGTTGCGCATACGGGAGAGTGATTATTATGGGGAATTGGTTGCTCTCAAGGGTCAATGACCAGTGTCTATATTGCGTTCAGTTTCGGGGTTGCCAAGCTGAGGTCGGGAGTAGTGTCTTGTTCCGTTGGTTTTTGACCGAGTTGCGTTGGTGTCTGCACTTCATTGAGGATATGCAGTTTGTTGACGTGGAATAGTTGGATCATGCTCCCTTCCTCGTTTGGAGTCTGGGGTAATCCGAAATTTTATGTTGGGCGTTAAAATGGCCTTCCACTAGCACATGGGCTATCGGGTAATCTTAGCGTATGCTCTTAGCTCAACCCATGTTCAGGGGTTGCGAGCCCAGTCTGAAATATACTGTGATTAGTATAATTTTGGGCTGGACTACTTGCCTCTGGACTACCACCACCTTCTGTGTATGGTCACTTCAGTGAGACGTGCCAGTCTGAATGTTGAATGCGGATTGTTGCGTAACAGCGGGATATCTCACCGCGTCTTGTTTCTTGTGTGGAATGGTCGACAAGTGGTAGAGTTTGTATCCTCACAGGTGGTATAGTGTGTATTTTCGCAAAATAAAAGGCTCATGAACGCGTTTCTTGCGCTGTAAGTGACGTCGTAGGTCAGCGTGGGTAGCGTGTGTACCCATGATCTTGGCCGTCTCCTTGATGCTTGGGTAATTTGAGAAAAGGTTTAACAAGTATTTGTAAACTTGCAAATGAAGAGAAAATACACTCATTGGATCAAAGAAACGAATTGCTCTCCTAGGCTTTGTTTCGATGCATACTCAGTGGGCGTTGGCGTGCTCTGTTACAGTGATGGTGCTCTTGGTTGGTTTCAGATCTGTTTGAGCAGCAAGCGGTATCTTGACCTCCAGTTGGGGTGGCATTGTTTGCTCTCGAGTTAGAAGATGGCTTAAGTTGTGCCTCAAGAAAGGATATTTGGGAGAAGTCGCAGGATATTGGCGCACAAGCGAGTGTCCTCATACATGAAAAATGTCACTAGAGATCCCAACTTTTAAATGAAAATACGACATGCTCATAAAAAAACGAAGAAAATAAAACCACAAAACAATCTGATACGCCAATTTTGATGGCTTGATATTCCTTTTTTTTAAGTATCGGTCAGCCTTTGCAGAAGGGATATAGTACGAGGGGTCATCATTAATTTTTTGTCTTGTGAGCTGTACATTTTTATTCTCTGGTGGAATTAAAAAATGTCAGATTTGAATGACAGTTTGGAATCTACCTATCTTGAGGAGCACGTAACCTTTCAATGTAATCTCCACCGGCGGCGAAGCACTTCAGCTATCTGTGCACTAGGGCTGGAGTAATTGATCGATTAACCTTCCGATTAATCAATTGATGCTTTAATCGCGATCAAATTTTTAACCGGTTAATCGGTTTTTTTAATCGGTACTGAAAAAGAAGTAAAGTGGACGCACGCATGGCTGTATCGTGGACGACTTGCCCGAACTCTTATGCCACCCCCCCCCTCCCTTAAGAAAACGCTGCGTGGCGTGTATACGGTCGTTCTTTCCCGATCGGCTTTCCGTTCCCACCCAGGTGCTATGAGCAAGGTTCAATTCTCGCGCTCGCGAAGCATCACGTGTTCGAGGATATACATTACAGTTCTGCCGAGGCCAGACGAACAAGCCCGGCCGCAATTGATCCCCGCGCGACCGCGAAACTTTACGCGTTGAGGATCTATTACACATCCTGCCCAGGCAAGACAAACAAGCAGAAAAACAAGCTGGGAAGCTAACAGCGTCATGGTTACTTGTTCCAGTATTCGGCCCGTAAAAATGGACGAGTTCACGAGTATGAGAGGCAATCTCGCTGGAAAGTTTAGGTTCAGAGCAAACTCCAGCGGTGGAGTTTTTAACTCGAAGGAAGTCCACTGCATCATCTGCAAAAGCCGCTTTCGTACACTGAGAGCGTAAGTTCGCTTCTGTATCACCTACGAGCGAAGCACCCATGTACGCCGCTGCTGCAAGGACCATCCGCCAAAACGCTGAAAACGATCAACGCCTTCATCGAGGCCCCTTTCTCTGAAAAAGAAGAAAGCATCGCCCAAGCCCTGACTTCTTGTCTTTTTGTCGGAGCATGTGGACAAACTTCTTTGTCTTCGGAGCTGCAGCAAAAGTATGTAAGTCTTTGAATCGTTGAATTATATGTATCCTCAATTCTAAATGTCCATTGCGCCGGTAACAGAGAGTAAAACAAGTCTTCAAAGGCAAGACGAGTTGTTGCACTCTTTTTAAGATAATATTTATAAAAATCAACGCAGCCGATTAATCGATTAATTAATCGATTAAAGGGTGGCGATTAATCGGGTTAAAATTTTTAATCGACGCCCAGCCCTACTGTGCACTAATCTCCGCATGTCGTCGTAGATGATTAAGGAGGCTGTTCATGACAGCAAGGGCGCCCCTGTATCGCTAACCTCATAACCGGGCCGCAAACACTGCACACTTCGGATGTTTTTTGTCCCATAAAACAAGTTTGATGCCGCAAAGTCCGGGCTGTGAAGCGCCGTTCATACATTCAACGCAAGTACGACCGAGAGGACCAGACCGGTTTTAAGCCTCTTGCGACTGCGTACAACCTGCTCCGCAGCAGCGCATCCGGTCCTCCGCCATCACAAGAAGCTTTAAAACCGGTCTGGTCCCTCTCAGTCGTACTTGGTAACAGGTGTTTGAACGGGCCTTAATGTGAATGATGCGAAACATCTTGGAACTGCATCTCCTCCAGCTCGGCGTTGGTCTCGTCAACAACTGCCCTCAATCATCTACGACGGTGTACGTAGAGTAGTGCAACCGCAGCGGAAGTGCTTGGCCGCCGGGGGTTACTAGCTTGAAAAGTTATGTGCTCCTGCCAAAGAGAATATTCCAAACATTATTTTGAATGTAACATATTTAAGTTCCATCCCTAAATAAAGGGTTGCAACCTAGGAGGCAAAACTTATTGATCATCCCTCATATCCTTCTTGGATAAAGGAACCAAGTAAGATAATAACAAAAAATGCGCTAGTCGCAATATATGTATGAAGGAACATTATTTGAAAAACTGAAACGGAACCCCCGCAAGTAATAAAATATGTAAAAAACAAGAAAAATCCTGGTGTCATTATTTCTGACGTAATTGATGGTATTAATTATTGCTCAAACTTAAAAAGTCAAACGTGAAAGCTTCAATTTATATTTCCAAACGCTATTCACAAAGCCAGTCAGGATAGCTAGGGGTTTCCAAAATAAAAATAGGTTTTCGCACATAAAAAACGTAGATATATCAGAGCAAGGAATAACACTGTTGTTACAGAAAGTCAAGATAAATTAAGCGCCTTGACCAGATCGTATCTCAAACTACACATTGAAAAACTGTGCCGCTTCTGTTGCTGCATTTGTGACCGCGTTATCTAGAAACTCAGTTGACCAGGCTCAGTTACCCCTTGACTGGAAAATTGCAAAAGGTAGTCTCATATACACAAACGTAGCGACAAAACCACAACATCAGCTATAGGCCCATCTCATCGAACAGTGTTTCCTGTAAAACGTTTGAGCACTTATTTGCTCTAATCTAATCAGCCATCTACAAGCAAAGATTTTTGTTACCCAACACAACATGGATTCAAGACGTTATTTTCGTGCGATACACAATTGAGAAATTCACGCATGACATTGCTACTTCGATAAACAATAGCCATCAGGTTCTTTTTTTCTTTTTTGAGGGGGATTTTGAAAGTTTTGATACTATATTACACACTCTGGTATTGAAACGTTATTCTACCATTCCTATTCCAGATACATTTTTTTAGTGGACCTGGAATAGAACGGGTTGTCGAGTTGGAAGAAAGCAAAGTGGTTCTGGATGGTGTCGATTCGTCAGATATTACCGCGTTATCGGGTGTGCCGGCAAGAGTTCCTTTTGGGTCCCCTTTATCCTTATAAATGATCTCGCTGCGAACGTTTCTACCCATGTAAGACTATACGCGGATGATTCTTTGTTTACCGTGATATCACATGTGAAGCGTATTCCGAGCGTTTTCAAAATAACCTTCATTCGAGATTGTTTTGTGTCAAACATGGAAAATGTTTCTTAAAATCAACTAGTGCAATAATTTAATGTTTACAAAGTAAGGGGCGACCTGTGAACATAAAATATTTTCTAGGCAGTACATGTTTGTTCGCTGTAACGGATATATGTATTTACGGGTTTTGTTTTCCAGCAAGTTATCATGGAAACGCACATGTAAATTATATATCTTCAAATGCTAGCCGCACATCATACTTACTTAAACGCAACTGAAGGCAAGCACCCATAAACTCAAAGAAACGTTCTATACGACAAACGTACGTCAAATTTGTAATATGCTTGCAACCGCTAGGGACCTTCACGCCAGGCCAGAGTACGGATGAGATAGAGGGCGTACAAAAGCGAGCAGCGCGGTTTCTGTCGGGTAACTATGATTTTTGTAGCTAACGATGGTTTTCGTATCGACTTTGTAATACTTGTTTTATTTCACACATGTGTAAGGCTCATTCAAACAGAGGACGTTTTTTGTCTCACGTTTTCTTTACGTTAAGGCTGGTTGAGACATCTGCGTTCGGTGCGTTCGCATTCAACCAAAACGACCGAAATGACAAAGTCACCGGTACAACTGTTCGCCGCACACTGCATGGTAAGCGATGCATGTGGTAGCTTCGCGAAGCAATCCATGAGTCACAGTTGTTGCGGTGTTTTGGTTGTTACGGTCGTTTCGGTTGCATGCGAACGCAACCGCTGTGCAAATGTGTGAACCAGCCTTTACGTTATGAGTCATCGGGACATCCGTGCTTCATATGCTGAGTGCAAAGCTGCTCCTTGAATTTTCCGTGCTTCGGTATCGTAGGTCTGCGGAACTCCGGAGTGGGGTGGCACCACATGTCTGTCTGTCTCCAGGGTACGAAGACATCCATTTGTTGCCCTGAATGTGCCAGCGCGTGACGCTCTGGCGCACTCGGTGCGTGGCTCGGGCGTGGAAAATGGCGTCTGTGCATTAGCCAAAGGTACGCGCTCGAGCTGAGTGACTCCGGATTGCGCGCACTTCAAAATTCATAAAGAGTACGATTGGGCGGAAAAATGGCTGAGATGTCACCACTCAAGCAAAAGCGCGCGTGTGGATGAAGGCACTCTACTCAGGAGCAGCGCGAAATATGCTCCCTGCGTCTCGCCGCAACGCATAGACCTTTGGCAAGGAAGAAGTTGACCGAAGTTTGAAGGTTCTTTTTTTTTGTTAGAGCGCAAACGATTGTAGAACAAATGCCCACGATGTTGTTTTCAAACAAACTGCGCGTCTAATCGTTTCAGTGAAAAAGAAAAGGCGAGTGAATCAAAATCGGAAAGACGAGTCAAAATACAGATTCGCACTAAACCTTGCATTGAGATATCATCCAGCGAAACAGCGCAAAGACAGGAGCAGCGAATAAAAATTACGATTCAACGGAGATCGACTTACCTTCTCTCTATTCTAATGATGAGAACAATGAAAATACAAGCTTCATTCAGCGAGCTCACAGCTGACAGCGTGCTGTGAGGCGATTCTGTTTCCGTTTCCGGTTTGGATATAAGCGCCGCATGCGGAGATGCAGAGAACTGGCCTCGGCACGCTTTTTCTGCCTGGCAGCCGAGCGTTTGAACAGCCCAGAGCAGAGCGCGCGAAAAATCTCGGAAGCCATGACTCCACCCACAGCCTCCTCTATTGTCACAAAGCCTGGCAGTTCGACGGCGTAGCCGCCGAGCGCCCGGTCGTAGATTTAGAGCGCGAGGATCTGGTAGCTTCTGAATTATTTCTCGGGTAGTGCGGTAGTGAGCGCACAGCTTTCGAGCAGCAAGGACCCGAAACACACTGTTCGCTATGGTTCCGGGAGAAACTGGTGCGACTGGCTGCTGATGTCGAGGCTACGGCGATTTTGCGGTCGCCGAGGACTGCGGAGGAGGCTGCGGCGTCGAGCGTGCTCAGCCTCGTCGTCGCATTGTGCAGCGGCGACGACGTCTGCAGGACCATCTGCGTTGTCTGGGCTGTTGTGTGCCATATGGCGCATGGCCCTGCAAAATCTCCAAGCAGGGGATACTGACCTTTCGGCGCTGCTCCCGTGTATCAATATCTGTAATCTGTAATCAACCAGCCCCGGCAGTTTGCAGCACAATTTTGAGCGTTACGGGTGGAACCAGCTGAACAATGAGGGAAGAAGAAACAGAAAAGGCAGCCAACCGCTGGACTACCAACTATTTTAATAAATCGTCCTCGTCTTCTACTAGTTCTTATGCGTACCCATTTCTTTTTAATTCTGAATTTGTGTTGTCTCCTTCCCTTCTATTTATACTGAGCCATGAGGGCGCCCTGCAGACAGAGCTTTTCATTGTGGTTGCAGGGTTATTGAGACCGATTGTTTAGTTGGTTCCATCCGTAATGTATAATAACCAACTGGCTCAACTCATCCCTGTAGTAATTTTTGAGCGCAATCAAAACAGACAAAACCGAAAAGGAGGATCGGGGAAGGGGTGGCGTTCCATTTACCCCCGACAACAGAAGAAAAAAGTATAGTGTGTTTCGGCGTCTCGCCGCAGCGTGGCGCCAGTTACGACTCTCCTGGACTCTCCTAGGCTACGTTTACGTGAGATGCGATTATGGCGCATCGAATTGAGCAAGGACCAATCACACGCAGCCTGTCTTCCCACTTCTTTGTCTTCTACCCATCTGCAACAAATCAAAATAGTCAAATCTCGATTCGATGCGCAACGGTCGCATCCATGTAAACGCAGCCCTAGACTCTCCAACACGGTGGAAAAACACATTTAGGTAATGACTCTGGCCGCTCTTCTCGCGGGGAGCGAGCGACCAGGTCGTGCTCGGAGCAAGCCTCGAACCAGGAGTAGTTAGTTCCGCGCCGCCGCGGAGGGCGCTGAAGGTATGAGCATCATGGGTATGAGGTTTCTCCTCGGCGGCCACGGTGTCGGTGGCATAGCCGGGGCTATGTTGCGCTTTTGGACTCCCAGGAGACTAGGAAGAGAAGTGACATCAACAACGCTCTTTGGATGTTGATTGGTGGAGTCGCTGATGACGGTGAGTTTCGCGATGCGAGATACGTTCATTCACACCTACGTCACTTCCCTCTTCCTAGTCTCCTGGGGGTCCAAAGCGCAACATGCCCCCTGCTCGCCTTTTTCGCAGTGTGGTGGTGATATGCGGCCAGTGGCTGGTCTTGTGTTTTGCTTTGGTGCTGTGTCGATCTGCAGGTGCCACCATCGTGCACGAAGGTGAGCCTTAACCCAATGAAGAGGAAGAAGAAGCAACAAGATAACATAGATTTACGGACTCTGGCGACTTGGTGGCAGCGTGGCGGCGGTGAGGTAGAACAAGAAGCGGTGAGCGAGGGAATGCGGGACCACCGCTCGGAGAAACGACCGGAGTGGTTGGTTTGGGAGGGACTTTATATTTGGGCGCCATCTATCGTCGTGCGAGTGAAGCGCGCTCGGTGCACCAAATATAATGTGGCCGCCGCGTCGGACAAAGAGTCATCCCTAAATGTGTTTCTTCCACCGTGGGTACAACAAGAAGCGGTAGACGAGTGAATGCGGGACCACCGCTGTGAGGAATCAACCGGAGCGGTCGGTTTGGGAGGGATTCTATACTTGGGCGCGATCTATGCCCGTACGAGTGAAGCTGTCGGTGCGCCGAGCATCTTGTGGTCGCCGCGTCAGACAGAGAGTCATCACCTAAATGTGTTTCTTCCATCGTGCTCTCCTCTTACCCGTGGCTTCCCGCTCTTTACCTTTTCACTTCTGGTGGCCGCGTCACGCTGACTTTCTGCCAGGCTTTGTCAGTATCGAGGAGGCTATGCTCCACCTTTGGTGTCATTCCTGTATGTGTGCCCTAGCTTCTTCCTGTCCAATTCACTTGGCTTCAAGTGAACTGGACGAACTCACCTCACTCGATTGAGTGCGTGCCTCGATAGCAGTTTTTCAACCATAAAAAACAGAAACCAGAAACATGGTGCAAATTTTATTCTGAAAAAACTAGGAATTTGTGAAAGGGAGGAAGGAAAAAAGTGTCATTGCCGAAAAATAGTGAAGTTGACTTAGCACTGGAAATTAAAGGGGTCGTAAAATGTTTGTTCCGAAATTCTGAGCTATATGTCTATCTGGAATCCTTGTCCTTTATTACATTCCGCACATTTCTTTTTATCGTCCGGAGTGATTTACTAGCGTAAAAATGATAATTTTAGTTTTTGGGGAGCTTCCTCTTAATTCTACAAACACGTCACTATATTTAACCGATAGCGAGTTTTTGTTGTCTACGCAAGATGGTGACATAGAGCCAGAACATTACCTATTGCTCCAACAGCGGCGCCATAAATACGTCACGCACGCAAGTCAACGAGGCGATGTTCTAAATCTTAACCAAATGCATCAGAGTTACTCCGGTGGGTAATAGCACACGATAACAAATTGAAAAACGCTGGGCGTGGGTTGCGTTCAGCGTAACCCAGGGTAAAGGTACAAAACCCTTACCCTGGAGTGAGATTGAATAAATTCTGGAACACGGCTCGGATGACATCTGACGTCCGATATTTGGCTAACCTACTTCCGCGCGCATTGTTTCTGAAGATTAGAGCCAAACAACAGCCTAAACCAACGGCTGCAATTCTACGCAGCTATGGCGGTGGACTCATCCAACATCTGGGAAAAGTCCGGTTGTCCGTATCCATCGGAAACAAGCAAGGACTGATGGATTTCTTCGTTGTGAAGAAAGGACGGCAGGCCATTATGGGCCTGAAGGCGTGCGAGTACTTCGACCTCATCAACAGGGTCAACACTGTGGGGCACGAAGACCAACTGCGCCGGAAAGTAGAAAGCGAGTTTCCATCTCTCTTTCGTGGTCTAGGATGCGCAAAGAGACCATACAAGATGGTTCTTCGTGAAAACTCCATCCCGGTGGTACAACCAGCTCGTAGGGTACCGCACGCACTCAGAGCGCCTCTCAAGGCAGAGCTGGATCGAATGGAGGAAGCCGGTGTCATCGTGAAAGCGCAAGAACCTTCAGACTGGGTGAGTCCCTTAGTGATAGTACGCAAGAAGAACAATAAGTTGAGAATATGCATGGATCCCCGTCATATAAATGAAGCACTCAAGAGAGAGCACTTTCAACTTCCTCGAAGAGAGGAAATTGAAGCGGACTTGGCGCACGCCGCATATTTCAGCAGGCTTGACGCCAACAGTGGTTTTCATCAAATACCGCTAGATGAGGGCACATCTCGAGTCTGCACCTTTAGTACGCCTTTTGGGCGATACCGATTTCTAAGACTACCTTTTGGACTCGCTTCAGCTCCAGAAGTGTTTCAGCGTACCATGAGCTACCTTCTAGATGGCCTTCCAGGCGTCCGGGTGTATATTGACGATGTCTTGATTTGGGGTGCAACACAAGCAGAACATGACCAACGCTTGCACGGAGTGCTCAACGCCATACAAGCTGAAGGACTAACCCTAAACTTCGAAAAGTGTGTCTTTGGGGTAAAAGAAATTACCTATCTAGGGGATAAGATTAGTGCTGCTGGCATTGAGCCAAATCCAGACCTTGTAAAGTGTGTGGCAGCGCTACCTACTCCGTCAAGTAAAAAAGAAGTTCAGAGGTTGTTAGGGGCTGTCAACTACTTTGGCAAATACTTGCCTCATCTGTCAACGCAGACCGAGTCCCTGCGTAAACTCATTAGGCAGGACACTGTTTTTGAATGGTTGGGGGTGCATGAAAGTGAGTGGCGTCAGATACGAAAAATGTTGACTGAAGCGCCGGTGTTGACAATTTTTGATCCCGCTAGGCCTACCAAGGTCTCAACAGACTCTTCTGCCTTTGCTCTGGGTGCTGCATTGTTCCAGCATGATGGACAAGATTGGAAAGTGGTGGCATATTCTTCAAGAGTCCTTACAGACACAGAGCGTAGATATGCCCAGATTGAAAAGGAGGCATTAGGAATTGTATTTGGGTGCGAGAAATTTAACGAGTTTGTGCTAGGAAGGAAAGTATTAGTTGAAACTGACCATCAACCTTTAATCGCTCTTGCAAAGAAAAACTTGGGTGAATTGCCACCAAGGTTGCAAAGACTATTTCTTCGTTTGCTGAAGTTTGAATTTGATTTGCAGTTTGTCCCGGGAAAGAAGCTGGTGATCGCGGACACACTTTCTCGCATCTCTTGCGAGTCACAACTCGAAGAAAGCTCCACCGACGTTGAGATACATGCAAATGCGGTGCTTTCAACACTGGTAGGCCGCCGAACTTTGGGCAGCCTACAAACTGCCACATCAAATGATCCGGTCCTGCAGGAAGCGATCAACTGTTTAGAAGCGGGAAAACCAATCCTAGGTGAGTTAAAGACCGTCATGACAGAGCTTTCCGTGGTCAACGGAGTCTTGTTGAAAGGAAGCAAAGTAGTAATTCCTACAGCAATGCGCAAAGAAATACTTAAACGAATACATCACGGCCACCTAGGTCTCAACAAGTGCAAAGCAAGGGCAAGAAACCTTGTTTATTGGCCAGGAATGAATGCGGACATCACTGCACTAATCAGGCAATGTGAGACTTGCCAAATATTCACATACAGACAGCAAAATGAACCTTTGCATACACGTGAGGTACCGGAAAATCCCTGGGGCCGAGTTGGAGTAGACTTGTTCGAACTGGCTCGAAGACATTACCTAGTTGTTTATGATGCGTACTCCAATTTTCCGGAAGTGGAGGAGCTACAGGACGTAACTGCTAGTGGCGTGATAGCCAAACTTTCTGCAATTTTTTCACGTCATGGAATACCGTTAGAGGTCTGCACTGACGGAGGCCCACAGTTTTCTGCGAAAGAATTTAAAGACTTTTCTGTGCGGTATGACTTTATTCATACAGTGTCAAGCCCTCGGTATCCCCGTTCCAACGGCCTGGCGGAGAAGGGCGTCCAGGTGGTCAAGCGGCTGCTTCAAAAGGCGCGGGCTACAAGGGAGGATTTCTGGCTGGGTCTTCTCAGCTACCGTACGGCTCCACTGGAAGGCGGACGCTCACCATCAGAACTTCTTATGGGCCGCGGAATTCGAACACTTGTGCCAGACTTCTCCAGTGAACCAGCACCGCCTGTACAAAAACATGCACAGAACCTTCGAAAAGGACGACATCTAGGACGATTGCAGCCAGGAGACACTGTGCGGATTCTAAATAACGGAAAATGGGTCACAAAAGCCAGGGTGCAATCATACGTAGCCCCCAGGTCATACAACGTCATCACAGAAGATGGCAGGACGTTCCGCCGCAACAGGCTACATCTCTTGAAAACATGTGAACAATACGTTCAAGGAACAAATGACGATGACAATGACGACGACTCAGAAGTGGAAGATGAGGGACTATCGGAATCAACTCGAACAGACAATACAGATGAGCAAGAAGCTCGGACGCCGCATCAGTACGTCCAGCAAGCTCAAAGGCTGAATGGGCACACTTCACACATGTCAGGCAGAACAAGACGACCTCCACGGAGGCTAAGCTACGATGAAACATTCCAGCAGATTTCCTAGTTTTTTTATATTTTTTTCACTTTTTGTTCGTTCTCTGTTTCCTTCCGTTCTTTTTCTCTAATGGATTTGCCTGTTTCTGTGTATTCTCATTAAAAAAAAGAAAAAAAAACGGGAGAAAAGAGGATGTATCAATATGAACGATGCACGAGGAACACGAATAAAGACGACGACGAGGCCAGTTGATCTAATCCCATCCAGGTGTACGGACTGCTTTATTTGTCGTTCTTAACAGAACGATACTGAAGAAGAGATGATTCTAAAACCAGCCTCTAAGAGGAGTGGTGTCGAATGCCTTAGAGAAGTCTATAAACGTGACGTATGTCTGTACCGATGATTGGAAATTGAAATGGAGATCTTTGACAAAGTCAAATAACTGGCCGCTGCAAGAATATTTTTTCTGAAACCATGCTGGTTGGTGAAAACAGTTTAATTGATCAAGGTATGAGATAATATTAGTAGAAAGAACATGTTCCATGGGCTTATAGGGAAACTAACGAGTGAGCGAAATAGGTCTGTAAAGCTAGGTGAATCTAATTCTATCGGCTGATTCGAAGATGGGTTTAACTTCTCTGAGATATAACTTGGCAGGTGGTACCGTCAATTCCAAGGATGCTATTGGAGTTCAAGTTTTCGATTGCCTTGATGATTCTGTCATAAATCTTGGAATGAAATAGGAGGTACATGTGCTTCTTGGATAAGTCGGAGAGTAGGAGGGGGAGTGGAACAACTTCGTGGGTAAAGGACACTGGAGAAGATTGAATTTAATAGGTTGGCAGCCTAGTCATTACCAAGGATATCGTTTTCATCATTTACAAAACAGAGAGCTATTTCTTTGTTTCTTCTTGGCTTGGCTTATATTCCAGAACCTATTGGGATCCGTACAAAGAATATTTGTAGTTACGGAAACAATTTTACTTTTCCTTTTTTTTATTTTGCATTTGCACAATTCTTTGAACATGAGCGATATGATGATCAAGCAGACTCAATTTAAACTCTATCATTTTCTTTATGCGTTTGCGGATAACCTTTTTTATTTTTATTTAGCATGTGTTTTTAACTTTTAGTTAACCAGGGAGACGCGCAATCAGACCGAACGGATGTTTTAGGAAAAAATATTTCAAGCAATTCCGTAGAACGTGTTTTCGATGAGAACCTCGGTTTTTACTTCGGGATCGTTCGCAGTGAGATGACATGTAATACATCTCAAAATCCTTTATTGCTGGCGACAGCGTCTTCAACGTCTGCACCTGAAAAGAAAATATTTGCTCCTGAATATTAG
>JAZHYW010068786.1:0-19990 GCA_037355805.1 Ixodes ricinus
TGCTGTTTTCATCAAGGGTTTTGCTTTGCTTCTCCAGTTATACCCACGCCTTCGGCCCCCGCCACCATGGCCGTTATATATATATATATATATATACAAGGTGTTTCACGAAAGGTGGACAAATTCGATATTGCGAAAACTACGCGTAGCAACAAAAAAGGCTTGTGTCTTTTTGGTCCTGGGCCAGGGCACATTTTCGGAAAATTAATAAAGTCCAAGATAATTAGATTGTTAATTATTTTTCTGTAATTAACTTTTTTAATATTATGTTTAAGGGCATAGTTTCAATTAGAAAATTGCTCAGCGTCATCGAAAACCACTAAATCAACAAACTGCGGAACGATAGAAGGCACGCGAAGCATTTTACGGCTTTCTGAAAAACCGTACAAATTCGACGGGTTTTTAAGTTTCGGTTTGTGATCGGAGCGCATCTCAGCCCCAGCGGCACCGCGCCCCGTGGAGAGATAGCGCAACCAGCCTCTGCTGCGTCGCGCGATGAAAGCGCTGCAGAGGTTGGATGCACTATCTCTCCACGGGCGCGCTGCCGCCGGGGCTGAGATGCGCTCCGATAACAAACCGAAACTTAAAAGCCGTCGAATTCGTACGGTTTTTCAGAAAGCCGTAAAATTCTTCGCGTGCCTTCTGTCGTTCTGAAATTTGTTGATTTAGTGTTTTTTGATGATGATGAGCAATTTTCTTATTGAAACCATGCCGTTAAACCCAATATTAAAAAGTTAATTACGCAAAATTAATTAACAATATAATTATCTCGGACTTTAAAATTTTCTTAAATAGGCCCCTGGCCCAGGTCCAAAACGACACAAGCCTTTTTTTGGTGCGACGAATAGTTTTCGCAATATCGAATTTGTCCACCTTTCGTGAAACACCCCGCATATTGTCCGTTGTTGCTGTTTTCATCAAGGGTTTTGCTTTGCTTCTCAGTTATAACCACGCCTTCGGCCCCCCGCCACCATGCCCGTTATATACACATATATATATTTATATAATATATATATATATATATATATATATATATATATATATATATATATATATATATATATATATATATATATATATATATAACTGAAAAGAAAAGAAAAACCTTGGTGAAAACAGGAACAACGGACGGTTTATTCTTCGACGTTTCGGCCGGAGTCCGGCCTTCGTCAGGACGAACTTTTACAGACAAACGCGGGTGGTATTTGTACAATGCTACGGTCGAGTCCAAGTTTCAAACACGGCGGGATGACGGTTGGAGTTTCCAAAGAAGCGTAGGAAGAGTTCCGGATGGGCAAAAGTTTATACAATGCTACGGCCGGGTCCAAATTTTGGCGGGGTGACGGTTGGAGCTTTCGTGAGAGGGAAGCGTGGGGAAATTCGTATCCGGGTGAAGAAGCTTGACGGTCGGGGCCAAGTTTCAAGGACGGTGGGATGACGGTTGTAGTTTCTTGAGAGAGGGCGCAGGGTGACTTTGTGTCCGGGCGGGCAGGGGTGACCTGGACGATAGCGTGCAATAAACGAAAGTTACACGCGCACACTACAGTGCTGTCACAAAACAAAACAAAAAATGGCACGGTCACTTGGGTTTGTTTTCTGGGGCACGTATGAGTCAGACCTGAAAGGGAGCAATGTTAAATCTAACATAATTTTACTAGCCGACTGATGGTTACAATTAACCCCCTATACTATGTTCCCTTGGCCGTATAACTCACCTGCGCAAGCCGCATTATTCGAGCTTTCATGTTTTTTTATAATTCTGTTAAGCTTACAAAAACCCTGTTATATATATATATATATATATATATATATATATATATATATATATAGATATATATATCACGACACAGAGCACGGCGAATGCTGCGACGCGATTTACTATATGATGTCCTATTAGCGGCGAGATGTTACGGTGGCGCCCTCGTATGGTTACCTTTCGTGACGTCATTACCTTGCGAACAACAAGTTCGATGGTGTTTGTAATTAGTATGGCGGAAGCTTGAAGTCATAGCGTTCTTGAACCAACACTGTTAACACCGTCAAAATTGAAGTCCTCACCTTCCTCTTATTTCCGTCCATGAGAACTCCTTTGCTGACGTCTTAGTCAGCATTCGGCCAAACGTGGAAGGCCGACCACCGCGACGTTTTTGATCGCGCACGTCGCCAATAGACCTTTCGCTACATTCAAGGACAATGCAGAGAATGTAGGTCTATGCGCCGCATGTGCTCGCATTTTTTCGTATACAAGGCTCGAAGTAAATAGCCAAAATAAGGCGTTGGTGAACGCGCGTGCCAGGCGCATGTTCCAAACGCAGTGACGGCGAATCGTTCACTTTTGCTCCAGTTCCGCAAACATCCAGTATTTTGGGCTCTTGGGGAACATTTAACACCCCCTAACGCTCATACTGACTATTGCAAAGGTCAAGGAACTCGAGGACAGGCCCGGACGGAAGGACTGGCGAGCGAATCTGCCAATCGGACGAGAAAACTGCGAACTATGGCGGAATCCTGCATGAGCCTATTCGATAGGTCTAGCATGCCGGGCAACGCCGGAGCCACCAGGGCTGCGGCGCCCGCTGCTCCTTCTCTTCCGCCGTCTATGGCGGCGCACTTCAACAAGCAAGTGAGCATGCAGAACGCTGCGGAAATAGAACTTTCGGAAATGCAGATCACCGAAAGACCTAAGGTGACAGCATGGCCGAAGAAATCAGGACTCAAAAAGTGGCAGGACGCTGAGGGAGGCGAGCCAGGTTCGAAGGAACCCAAAGAAAAAAGACATGACGACAGAGAGAGAGAAAAACTTTTATTAAACAATTAGTTTGGCACTTCCGAGGCGAGAGAGCCCTCATTCCAGGACCCCTGTAGCTGTCGCTGCGGCTCGGGCCCGCGAGACCAGATTACGCTGGTCGTCCGGATCCCAGCTGGACAGCGCAGCTTCCCACTGCTCGGCGTTTGGGTTGGGAACTGGGGGGGCAGCCTGAATCCTAGGGCATGCCCACGTGATGTGATATAATGAAGCCTTTTCGGTGTACAGGGGACATTTGTTTGTGACATGACGACAGAAACGGCTCTCCGTCGCGTAGCAATCGACTGCCTCCGCTGCTCGCTGTCGCGTTTCTTCTGTTTGAGCCTCACTGCCGCATGTCACCCACAGGGGTAACATCTTCGGCGTAGAGACTGTGGTTGAGGCCCTTGACCTTATCTAAAATTTACGGCAAGCCGATCATCGCTACGTTGAGCAGAAAGGGGGACAGCACCGAACCTTGCTTCCTTGCTCTATCTCTTCGGATTTTATGCCTCCTATCGTGAGTTGGGCCGTGCGGCTCGAGAGAAAGTCCCAAACATAGGTGTAGGCTTTGCGGCCTCTCCCCAGGTCCCGGACGTTCTCCAAAACCGCCTTGTGTGTGACGCTGTCGAAGGTCTTGGTCAGGTCCAAGCCCAGAATGGCTTTCAGCCCTGCTGCCCTGCCCCGGGCGTCGAGTACTTGGTGTTTGATTTGGAGCATTACGTCCTGCGTCGAGAGATGCGGTCTGAACCCAATTATTGTGAGTGGATACAGTCCCCGGTCCTTCATGTGGTTGTTTAGTCTCGTGAGAACGACGTGCTCCATCAGTTTCCCAACGCAGAAAGTCAGTGAGATGGGCTGGAGGTTCTCGAGTTGTAGTTTCTTGCCGGGTTTGGGCATCATCACCACTTGCGCAGTTTTCCACTGCTGCGGTATTTCGTTCCGCTCCCAGCACTCGTTCATGTATCTCGTAATTGCTTCAATCGACTCGTCGTTCAGGTTTCTGAGTGCCTTGTTGGTGATGCCAACTGGGCCCGGCATGACTTTGTGCGTAGTCGTAGTATCTCAGCCCTCACCTCGGCCTACGTGATCGCATCGTCTAGCGTGGGGTTGTCCCTACCCGTGTAGTCGTCTTGAGTTTCCCTCGTTGTAGTGCCAATGCACCTGTTCTGCATCTCGTGTAAGAGTTCCTTGTCTGTACCGTTGTACGTGTGTGATCTTGTTGAGATTCTGCCTCTGTAACGTCTTGCTACTGTCGGGGTCTAAGAGACAGCGAAGTAGGTTCCACGTCTTGCGCAGCCCGAGTTGGCCCTTTATGCTGCTGTACCTGGACTCCCATTGTTGCCGGGCTAGGTGGTTGGCGTGGTCCTCTAAGTCTTTGTCGAGCCTTGCTATTCTCCTCCGCAGGTTTTGATTCAGCCTCTGGCGTCTCCACGTTTCCTGCAGGCTGTTACGAGCCTCCTACAGATGGAGGAGTTTGCTGTCGGCTGTTTCTAGTCGAGCTGCCTCAGCGATCTCTTTCGTGGCTTGTTTGACAGCTCTGTGTAACTGCGGTGTCCATTGCTCTATGTCTGTAATTGTAGTAGCGTCTGTGGTACTGTTGCGTGCTTCTTCGTGTTCGTCTTCGTACTCGCCTTCGCGCTCGCTCCCTTGTATCTGTCTGAAAGTGTCCCATTCTACCATTGTGAGTTTCCTGCCCCGTTTCTATTGTGGGTCTCGTATCGAGTGTCGTGTGTCGTATTAATAAGGAAGTGATCGCTGCCCAGGTCCTTCTGCGTGTTGACCCACTTAGGGTCCGGTGCGTTCTTTGTGAAAGTGAGGTCCGGTGTCGTGTCTATGTTCACGCTGTTACCTGCGCGCGTGGGCTGTTGGGGATCGGTGACAATGGTTAGTCCAACGGGCTGTGCGTCAGCCCAGAGGCTCCGTCTTTTGACGGAGCCCCTTCAGTAGCCCCATGCGGGGTGCGGCGCGTTAAAGTCCCCAACGACCACCACCGTGTTTCCCTTGGCAATATCGAGTGTTTTGCGAAGCAGGGGCCCGAACCGTTGTTACTGTTTTGGAGAGCTGTATATATATAAAACAAGGAGGCTGCCATTCTTTTTGCGAGATGGAATAATTTCTAAGAGGACGTGCTCAACGTTCGCTGCCGTGGATTTCGTGCTGTATCACCACTAAGTTTCTTCTTACAAGGGTTACAACTAGCGTTTCGCATTCGCCTCCGTCAGAGGCTGCGGCATATGATTTGTACCCCGTTATTTTTGGAAGTCACATTGTCTCCTGCAAGGAGATGACATCTGGTACCTCCTCTTTTTATCTTTACTATAAAAATTTTGGAGGAACTGTTGAAGGTTCCCCGTTTCCTGCGAATCCTGCGGCTGTTCTATTGCCAAATTGGGTACTCTTTATTTTTGCTGTTTGGGGCCATATCTAGTTGCAATGCGCTGGTCCCCCTGTGGCCTTGCGGTTGTCACTGCTACTCTCCGCAGCGGCGGGCCTTTGGTAAGGTTTTGTGCTCTTAATTGGTACCGCCGCTGCGGGACGGCTCTCCGCGAGTGTACTTTGGATGGCTGCTAGTTCTAAGTTTAATTCTGTCCATGCGCTCTGCGAGTAGTTCTATCCTTGAGTTAAATGCATCGAATTGCGCTTTTACGAGCTCCGTTAGACTTTCGATTAGTTCGTGTCTTGGTTGCCGGATTCTACTCGGCTTTCCGCTTTTGCGGCGGTAATGAGAAATGTATTTTACCATAACTAATAAAGATGTTGTTGCAGAGCCAAATACGTCAATAACTTTAGAATAGCAAAAACGTCATTAACAAGAATACCGACAGAAACTCTGATAAAACGTTACATTCTTTCGTAGCTCAAAAGAGCAAGGGTATTTTTGTTTAGTCATGCAGCCGTTTTGTTGTAAAGTTTGTTTAAAATACTTTTCAGTGTTTTGCTGAGTTGTTTTTTCCTTCGTGATCGATTTTAGATTATCAATATTGCTATACAGTATGACTACGTAGTGTGGACGTCTGGTGGAAATGTATTATTTCCCAGGTGTGCTTATAGATAAATATTCTTCCATTGATAGTGTAAAGCAAAATAATTACCATAATAATTACCTTATTTTGTCCAGTGCTTGATGGTGGAGATTCCAGGATTTCGAACCGAACTCGATCAGGAACCCAAAATAAAAACCGGAGCAAATCAATATTTTTGACCAAACCGGAAAAAAAAGTCGGTAAACAAAATCGAACATTTTAAATAGAACCCGAACTGGAACGAAACTGTAATCCTATACGGCAGTTATAGTTTTATTGAAGAACGGTACGACGTAATAAAATTTGAGCCGCGCCAGTTTTTGCAGGATTCTGCGCGAATCCAATTAAATATTGCCGATGGTGGCGTTAACGAAGCAGAGTTATCGAAACAAAAGGCAGCGACGTGGAAACGGTTTAATGATTGCGGAAAAAAGTATTTGACGTGTAAGTGCTGCACGACTTGGCGTGTGCGTATCAGGGTGTTCAACGTTTACCCGACTATGCCTAGAGGCTGAGTCAATATTTGTGCGGACGAGCGTGTGTGCGTGTGTTTGTGTGTTTGTTTTATCGCTATACTTCGTTTTACCTTGCGATGAAGCGCACCCACGGCTGCTATTGTATTACATGATCACGTAAGACGCTGGCGCTATTATTGTATTACGTGAACACGCGGTTTGCGCATCACTGTGCCCTTTCTGAAGAGTTGATCAAGCGAACACGACATGCGATTGGCTTCAACGGATTGTTACGTCCTTTGTCATTCATCATAAGATAGAAAGTAGTATAGGAAACACTCCCGAAAGAAAAAAAGTAATGGAACATCAAAATCAAGATAAAAAAGATATATACAAGGCTAGTGGTATATGTTTGGTCCGCGACAAAAAAAAAATGAGGCGCGAAACCACAATGGGTGCAAGTCGCGATACTGTTCCTTGTTTCTTCCTGTTTGTTTCTTCCTTAGTCAGCTTTGGAATGCCCATCTGCCTTTCTCGCTTTCAACTCACTCATTGGAGGAGCTCGAGGCGAATTGTTTGCGAGTAATGTGCGTGCTAGCGGTGCGGTGTTACTGTGCGTCTTGTGTCACATTGAGAAGTGCTTCACTGTGAGTACTGCTTCCGAGCGCCTGTATGACCTAGTGACTGCGTAGAATGTTTGTTTTCGATATAAAAATCAACATAAAAAATATTGATAAATACATACTGGTTTGCGTTTTCGTCTTCGCAACATCGCAGGCTTGAAGAACCGGTTTGTTTCCCTTTTTTAACGCAGATGACGCCGAATTGAACAGGGTTTTTCACCTGAACAACTGGCAGCTGTGAACTTTTCTTTCTGTTTAGCGCAGGAAATGCACAGGGGGCCGCAGTTTAATGTAGACTTAATAACCGGCTTAAACTGGTTCGCGAGTGGTAAAACCGCTAACCGAACAGGTGTTTTGAAGCATCACTGAACCGGAACAAAACCGAAACAAAATCCAAAATCCAAAATCCGAACCCGAGCCGAACGGAATAATAACCACTTCAAAATCCTTGAGGATATCATTTAGAATACTGTAGGGCATAGCTTGACGCATCCGCAGGCGTCTAAAATTTTCAGCGAAAGCGACGCTACCTGCAGTCTATGCTTAAAAATTAATAAAATATAAACATAAGTCGTGAATGTTTTGAAGCACGTTCCAGACAGTACCTTTAATACAAGGTTATCACTGAAAATATTAGTGACTCACGTGGCTTCCAAAACACTTCTTCAAAACCAATGTTTTGTGAAATTTTTAGGGGGTAGAGAAACATGTAAAAAACACAGAAATAAAATTGTTAAATGAGCAACTGCAGCCAAGAACATAGGTCTTGAGACACAATTTACAACATCTTTGTTACCAGTTCACTATATATAAGGTTCAAATAAAAAAAAAATAACCGTGTAAAATAGTTAGCACTTATTATCTTCATTAAAGGATGTTTTTATGCATCAACACTTCGAAGCCGAATATCTAAAAAAAAATCGCGTTCTCTGCAACGTTTGCATGTGTTTCTGTCTTTTAGACATTTTCTCTCTTCCTTATTATGTAAAACAATCTAATTAAATACAAAATTTAATACATTACTTTGTTCATAATCTCTTACGACTTAATGCCCAGATTACTAAAAAAACGTTTCTATGAGACAAAGAATTAATCTCACGCTTGATCTTGTCCCTTTTTTCCCGTGTCCACTTATTTTTGAGGCGCTTTCTAGTTAAACATGTACTTATTATCCCACCTAGCCATTTTCCGGCAATTTTTAAGCTTAAGAAATCACGAAATCTCGTTAGCATACCACATTTTTGTACATGATGCGGATATCATTTTTGCTCGCGTCAAATACACTTTCCATAATCTTGACAGGTCCCCTGTCCAAGAGGATGGATTATCGGAGGAAGCTAAGCTCGGCCCTGCACCAGGGATTAAGGGAACTTTAAAGCAGGCTTTGATCGAACGGGGATTTCGAGGAAATCCGACGTATGTTTTTGAAACGACAAGCCTCTGGCGAAACAGCGGAGCTGTGTTGTAACTCTGAGAAATCCTTCGATAAGACCCCCTTACCATTGGATTTGCGCCTGAGACGTTGCTAGAATGAAAGCTTGAGCTTTGGTAAGGTTTATCTTAAGGCTCTAGCTTGCAATGCCACCCGCTTACCAGCTGGGAGAAAATTTTCGTTGACGACAATATAATTGTTTGTACTGTTGGTTATATTTTACCTTTTAGGCCTCTTGGGTTGTCAATGCCTAGACAAAGAAGGCTGTTTTTTGCATGCAGTATTTAAGACTGGTTCATTTGTTTAAAGTACAGGGAGCTCCCGAGAAAAGACAACCATGTTTTGCGGCCCGAGTTGCGATAGAACCCGTTCTATCCCGCGGTTGGAGTTAGAACCCCAAAGCTGTAGAAAATGACGATACCTATATCAAAATATAATTGAGAAAACGAAATAAATATGAGCCGACGTAAACTCAAATATAATAATGTCAAAACACAAAATATCATTGTGGGCGCCTGTGACATCTATTCCGGTGAAAAACAACCTGGTCAGCAAGAAAAAAAAAGAATATCCCTCTTTCTTACTGACAAGAGATTTCAACTGATATAAATTCCAGAAGTGTTCACAATGTCGAGTTCTGAAATGAAGATATTAGGCTTAGGAGGACGTCGGCTTATCGAGAAATTTTGTTTGTCGCGATTATCTTTTGATCCAAATACCCTCATAATTTTAAACTTCCGCGTTCTGTCCCAACCACTGGCGTCACATTCCCATGGAATTTGAGCTC
Source organism: Ixodes ricinus (assembly GCA_037355805.1). Lineage (NCBI taxonomy): Eukaryota > Metazoa > Arthropoda > Arachnida > Ixodida > Ixodidae > Ixodes > Ixodes ricinus. The sequence continues at coordinate 9,109 of JAZHYW010068786.1, forward strand.
TATGCGATATACAGTTTATTTACCCGGGCCGAAAAAACCCTGTTCTCGTTTCCCCGGAAATCCCTCTACATCTTATTTACTATACTTACCATAATTCAAGCATTATATTTCTTTCTTCTGACAAATACGAGGGTCGTTTACGGTTGACAGAGAATTTTCTGAGTGAACAATCGCTGAACAGGTGGAGCATAATGAAACTTAGAGGAGAATATTACAAAATTATTGTTGAACCCGTATTGAAGAAAAAAATAAAACAAAAACCTCTTAGTCCTTTCAGTCGTTTCACTCCTGATGAATTGTGGGACTGTACTAGACCTTTAAGACTTGAAGCCTCAACACATTACATTTCAGCACTTCAGACTTTCAGACTTCAGCCCCTCAGACTTCAATATTTTAGACTTCAGACTACCGCTTCAGCCCTCCGCGACAGACCAAAATATTTGGGAAGCGTTTACTCAAACCGTGCGCAAGCAGCTGCAGATAAATGTGTTGAGACCAAATAGAGACAACCGGGTTTTTTGTCGCAAAAAATAAAAATATACTTCCAGGCACTCACATTGCCACTAGGGTAATTTCCTTATACGCACCATTGTCAAACGTGAGCGAGCAGGCGCGCCACTCCTCAGAATGTAACTCGACGCCGGCCGCGATGGCCAGGAAACACAGAATGGCCCCGACAACCTCCACACAGCTGACGGATGTTGCCTCAAAGAGCGCTTGACGGGATGGGCGCGATGCTACGTGGACTGGTCCGTTGAGCCCGACAAGCGGCGGTGTCACTCAGTTGGTCGAACGACGTTTTAACGAAAGCAAACCTTTCATCAGATACACGATAGCGAATAGTCGGCCGCCGCGAAGCGCGTTTCACGAGAGTGGGCCAAGTGGGTTAACATTTTTGTAATGAGCAGCCGAAGGTTGCCACCAAAAAAAGGCGTGAGCGCAGCGCGCGCGGCGCGAGCGCGCTGCGCCAACACCACCTAGACTGAGAAGGCCCCCGCACTCGCCCCGTGACGTCACCGCACCAAGCCCCTCCGATCCGCCGCTTGCGCAGCGGGGACGCGCGAGCCGACGCGGTACGCTTTTTCTTTAAAGCTACTTGAGTTACTTCTGAGGGCGCTCATTACGGTTATCCAGTAGTGTGCGACTAGTAAACCATTGAGTTAGGTCTGAGTATGCGGGAAGTTGAAAACAGATGTTTCTGGCTATTGAAGAAATACGGCAGTGAAACGAACGATCACATGAAAAGGCAGTTGGGAGTGTTCTAGAGAACATTTATTCGCATTTGGCACTCGCCGCCGGGCACAGTTGGAGAATGAACTTAACATTCATTTACAAAACACGCACGGAATTTAATACAGGTCTTCGAGATATTTACAAACACATATCACACATACAGTCAACCTGAAAGTCATACATGTCTTACACTTGCTATTTACAACTGGCACATTCATCAAAGCATACAATCAGTGTGATAACCAGTAGCCTTGCATTACAGGGATTGATTTTAGAGCTTTATTTCAACGTCTGAAGTTTCTCTCTGCTTAGACAGTTTAGCATGCCCCTGCTTTCTGGTGATGGCATCATTTCTGGTAGCTGCATAGTTTTTCTGGTAGCTGCATAGTTTGTGCTGTGTAAATTTGGAAACCCATTCGGCGATTTATTTTGAATATTAGAGCCGTAGTTCAATGTGTGTATATACAGAATTAATATAGTACAATCTATTTACTGAATAATATTGTATTACGCTACTTTCCTTCAACTATGTGCTTACTAATATAGCACTAAGTGTCAAATTCTTTAATGACATAGCATATATCTAGGTACTGCCAAGTATTCAATTTTGGCGGTCCAAATATGTCGCGAATTAGGTCTGATGGAAAGATGTACAGGTCATAAAATAATCGAACGTTTGTACATAAAATTCCGACTTACAGAAATCTTCCGTGTGCCTCTCAGTATTTTTGTTTGCTAAAAATTATTGGGTTAGGAAAATAATGAGGTTTATTATATTCCTATAGCTTCAGTATTTCGTACTATTTATCACGGCTTTCTACAAATAATCTGGCTCTTAATTGAATAAAAACAAGTAGGAGTTCTGATATTATAACCCTGGTTCATAATTTGTGCAGCACAGAAGTTCAATGATTGAATGTTTATTTACACTAAAAATGGAATGTGTGGACTGAATGAAAATCAGTCATGAAATCATCACAAATGAGTCAGTCAGAATAGCGTTAGTGCTTCTCATCATCTCATCATCATGCAACTCATCGTCACAAATGTCATCGAGCAATGGGAAAGCCAGTCCAAGCATTCTTCCTACCTTGTCCTCCTGTTGATGGGCCTTCTTTTCAATGAAGCGCTCCACGTCGTCCAGAAGGTTATCGAGCCACGAACGTCACAAATTTCGCCGGGAATGCACACATCATTCGACACCAATGGAGCGAACGGAGAGATCCTGTGACACTGCCACAGACACAAGCAGCTCAGGGGCTTGCGATGCCGGTTCGATGTGGGCGAAGATGAGGCATTGTCGTAGTTCCCTCGACAGTTCGGTACACAGCACCGCCCAATGTCGCAGTATGCATTCGTTAACGAAATAAGTTCGTCGAAAACGGGTACTGCAACAAGGAACGGCCGTACGATGACAGAGAAACAAGCATCGCACGTGCTGTCAGCAACCCGCAAAATGGCGACGGCTTCCCTCCCGGTTCGCGTACGACAGTGCGACGTAGCAGCTAGCGCCATCTGTCGGGAGGCAGAGATAGTTAGGAGCTTTGAAATTTCTGGGGCAAGGTGCGATGACGTCAGAGAGTAGGAGGGAGAAGTGCGGAGGCCTTCTAGTCACGGGTGGTGTTGGCTGCGCTCACGCCGCCTGCTTGCGCGCCAGGAAGTGGCGTGAGCGCAACACGCTGCCCCGTTATTTGCTAAAACGTCGATTTGTCTCAAATCGTGCTGTTCGCTAAAACGTCATTCTGCTCATGGTGATATGGACCACTGGAGCTGCACCACCGCGCGCCAAGGGTCAATATCACATGAGCGAATGAAGCTGTAGCGAACAGCGACGTTTTAGCGAATCGACGTTTTAGCAATAAACGGGGCGCGTGTTAACCCCCCTCCCCCGCGCTGCGCTTACGACGCTTCGCGATGGCATTCTGCGGCGTTTCATTACAAAAATGTCAACCCACTTGACCACCCGTAAACGCCGCTTCGCGGCGGCCGACTCTTCGCTTAAGTGTCATTCGGTGAAAGGTCGGCGTTCGCTAAGAAGTCAATCGTTCAATTGAGTGCATGTAGCTCGCCAGAGAGATGGCGAACGCAGCGTTCATACTACAGCGCCAAGAATAGAGACTGGCTCAGTGGCTGCCGGCCCACTGCGACATTGAAGATAATTAGGAAGTGGATCGTTTTGCGGTACCGGCTTATGGTGACGACGCTTGCCCGAACTCCAGCGCGGCTGCATTCACGGACGAACTACTCGTGGTGACGAAGGCCATATCCGTGTGCGCCATCCAGAGCTCAAAAACGACCTCACGCCGCCCAGACACCCGAAGAACGTGCCGAAGAATGTTGCTGCAGAAATGCCCATAATTCGCACAAACAGCGCCTTTATTCCAATTCACTTGGCTCGCTGGCGCGCCAACAGAGGTAGCCGTTGCCGGTCGTCCGGCGGTATGGTCACATCTCAAACGAACGAGCGAGCACCAACAGCCAACAGGAACAAAGACTTTCTCGCCGACCGAGTACCGTGGCCGCCGGCAGCATATTGACCAACCCTTTTCTTTCTTCTAGGGACGCGGGAATGGCACGGCGACTCTAAGACCCCGGCACCCTTCTCAGTATCGCCCTATAAAGAACAGAGTACTTTGTTTTCAGGGCACCGCACATTCCGGAGGCCGTTTTGACCAACCGCTCGCCCGCTGTCCCAAAGTGGAGGCGCGATCTTCGAAATGCGACGTTCGCTTCGGCTGCCGGAAGACACTCTTGGAAGCCAGTGATCTTATACCTGCAACTTCTCAATCAAGTGCATCACGAGCTGATGAAATTTGGATACGTAAATATTGGAACGGTGTATACACGCAGACGGTGCTAGCAAAAGTAAGTTGAAATAAGTAATACGTACGAGCCCATTTATTAATAATAATAATGTTTATTTTTCAATCAAAGAAAAGATGAAGGCAGACAAAGGAAAATAGTTGCATCGAGCAGCTTGACGAGTCCCCGGCCCCCTCTTAAACAGCATTGGCATAAGGTGAAATAAACAGGGCACAATGGTATTGAAAAAGGTATCAGGCGGAAATATTCACATTTTTCGTATTACCAGATGATACATACATTGAGAGTTGTATGTAACTATGTATCGATATAACGCAAGATACATAGATACAATGAGAGGATACATACACACAAAATAGTCTGCTGTACGTCGCATATGGCACACAATTCAAGCAGGCATGGCTCACTGCATTTTTGGGCACGCGGATGACCCGCTGGGTGGTCAACTGGCGCTGTTGAGTTCTTGAGAAGAGATCGCTCGACAAAGCTAGCCCGATACACTCCTATCTGTCTCCAAATGAGGCGACAATATGTGGGCATCATTTGCACTAAATTAGTTTCGATCAAAGCATTATTCGCTTCTTACTGCGTCTACAGGATGGACAAATAAACGCAGCAATACACTTGGTTTACGCACTCGCGTCACCGATGGAGACCACCGATGAACACAGCACGCTCAGGCACTCCCGTCTTCAAATGATCTCCCCGAGGACCTCCCGATAAAGTGTAGTGGGTTTCACATACCATTTAGAACGACCCTGAAGAGCTGCACAGACGCTTTAGAACGTCCCTGAAAGGCCTCACAGACATTTTAGTACGATCCTGATGGAAAACAAACCTCTCAGAAAAATATCATAATGGGCCCCATAGACCTACTAGGGTAGCCTGGTGGGCCCATTAGACATTTCAAAATATTCTAAAGGGCTTCTCGGGCCCTCTCAGGAAATCATAGTAGGCCTCACACGCGTTTTTTCAATAGGGACAACTCGCGTCTGGAATGACAAATTTTGCGCATGCGCGGCAGATCTTGCCGTTATGACGGCGATGAATCTGTAGCTGTGGAGCAGCGGTGCATAATAAAATTTCTTGGAAAAGTAAAGTGAAGCCGGCTGGAACTATGTAAAGGTTTCACACACATTATGAGAGACAAACAATGTCAAGGGCAAAATATGCGAATGCTGTCAACAGTTTCTGAAAGTTCAACATCCGGTAACAACTTAACCGCACTGACGCATTTGTCCCACGGCAGTACGCCGCCCAGATCTTTTTGCTACAGCGCAGTCGTGGAGCTACCAATAAAATGGCAGTGGCGACTTGAAGCGCTCGATGAAATTTTGAAAACCTGACATAGATTTGGGTTTGATGGATTTTAAATTTCTTTCGTAGGAATATAATTCCCTGTTAATCTTCATCAACCATCGAACATTTATAACATAAATGTTTTCTTAACCTATTCACAGTAAATATGAGAGGGTTTTAGCATCTGACACGATTCTGTTTGTCTCCGCGCAATGGTAATAATAATAAATTTTTCTGTATTCAAGGCCGGCTTCGAAAGAATAAAAATAAACTCGCGTTCAAATATGGGAAGCACAAAGCGGGAAGCCTTTGTAAGGAAGGTTCGTTCGGGATTCAGAAGTTCGCGAGAGGGCGTGATATCGGGGCAACATATTGCAAATCGAAGACAGGTCCAACTTGTCCGGTGAGGCAAGTGCTCAGGGATGTGGTCCATCAATTCTCTGGTCATTTCTGGCACTGGGCTATTCCCTCGAACCTTTGTGTGGAAGCATCCAGATCGCCCCTCTTTAAAAGAAGTCACCAACTAGCAGTTTGCTCGGGTTGAGTTTAAGAAGGCTCGGAGCGTCGCCGCCGGTTTTCCTTCTTCTTCTTGCTTTCCAGTTCGAGTCTCAGTTTCAATGCCTCCAGCTCATTCTCGGCGCTTTCCTTCGCAGCTTCCCGCTTTCTTTCACTGGCCGCTTTAGTGGACACTCGATCGAGGGCTCGCTCTTCTTTTCGCTTGGCTCTTTGGTCCGTGAATTATTTCCTTAGCTCGGAACCTGAGAGGCCTAGCTGCGCTCCCAGGGCCGAAAGCGTTTCTAACTCCGTTGCAGCCGCTTGTCGGATGGCGCCCGCCACAGGGGGAGCTGCAGAACTAGAACGGATTGTCTAAACACTCGCATGCGTTTAGTGCTTTCCCGCACGTTACATGTCAAGGAACTCAATCTCCTTTAGAGGAAATTTTCCACCACGGTCAGCATGGTCCAGTCGCGGACGCCAGATTGCCGCAAGCTCGGATATAATGTTTAGTTTCTATAAAAACCAATGACGGCCGATCGGGCGACTGGTTCACGCCCTGGTGGAATGTTGCCGATGAATTGGACGTCTCAGAGCGTTTTAAAACAAGCGAGAGTTTCTTATAAAATAATGCTTTCAACATAAGAAAAGTAAATAAGAGGCTCAAAAGCGGCGAGGCGCGTTCAGAAACAAGTTGACGCAGTCCTTCACTCGGGCGATGTACCGGCGACCAACGGAACAATGCTAGACATGAGCATATAATCGAGCTGAAAACAATTTAACCCTTTACTTAAAATACAAATGGTTAAGGGCTAAACCAATTCGAAATAAGGTATGAAATACTATAAAAAGAAAGAGAGAAAGAGAGTGTGAGAAAAAGAGAGAGAGCCGAGGGAGCGTCTTATATGTCGGGAGGCACTCACTTGATCGAATGACGTTAAGCGAACGCCGACGTTTCGCCGAATGACACTTTATCAATAGTCGGCCTCTGCGTATCGGCGTTTGCGGGTGGGCCATGGGTTAACATTTGTCTAATGAGCCGCCGCAGACTGCCGCCGCGAAGCGGCGTAAGAGCAGCGCGGGGGTTGGCTTAACACGCGTCCCTGTTATTCGCTAAAACGACGATTCGCTCAAATGTCGCTGTTCGCTAAAACGTCATTCGCTGATGTGATATTGCCGCGCCCGCAGCTGACCAAGTAGGCAGCGCGCTCGTGGCCTAACGGTTATCGCGCTTGCCTTCCACGCAAAAAGAAAAGGTCGATGCCTGACCGCGGGTACACATTTTTCTTGACTCTTTAATGTGATGTTCTGGTAAATTGGAGAACCGTGTTGCTGATTAGAGTCTTGAATGTTCTACACGCCGAACCTTCTATGCCGACTGTTCCAGAAGCCCACGTGTGTAAAAAAGTGGCTCCGCGTGGCAAGCCGAAGTCAGTCTTACGTTAGGTCCGGATTCTGCTTCTTCGCCGACTTCGTCACTCACTTTCGACACCTGTTCTTTTAACTCTTTGTATTGGCACAAGTTCGCCTTTATTAAACCTTTAGTTTCTTCACCGAACGCCGTCTTGCCACTTCACCCTTGACATCTGGACCCCTTTTCTGTCTAGTGTCCGCGAGTGACTGCCTGTTGCGATGCACTGTTCAGGAGTTTAAGGGTGAATTCGGTGGGCCCACGGTGGGCTGGTGGACGCCGCCAGATGACCAACCACCAAAGATATACTCAAAAACACACATTTCCATGAAGGCTTCTCCTGCCTCGACCTGGCTCGCCTAATGCCTCTTTAGGCTTGCCGCCTCGCGCGCCTCCGGGACTCGACGTGAACGGTTCCGCGTCTCTCGACTTCAGAGTCTAGCCTCACATTGAATCTCTCCGAATTATGTTTCCATTGTACTTCCCCGAACATCGCATGGCGACAAGAGAAAATCATACACGCAAAAGGAAAGACACAGCGGTATCTTACCGGCGTGCTCCCGCACGTCCGGAGGTCAGGCATAGACCTTTGCAAAGCGAGCTCCCTGGCCGCCGCCATTTTGCGAATCGAGCGACACCTATGAAACAAATTTCTGCCACCCGGCTGAGGTGTGGAGACCCGGTCAGCGTGATTCCCCCTCGCATCGTGCATTTGGAGTTCGGCACTTTATTTGCCTGTTTAGGATGCTTAGTACCATTTTTGTGTTATCTTCCACTGTGAGAGCCAGGGAATACCAGGGCTGGTAGCCTGATCGGCCTTCGCAGGAAACAAACGAAGAGAGCGAACGTCAAGCAGCAAGCGCTACAGGCAGTTCGATGTTCTTGGATGATTATTTCCGTTGAGATAATCTCCAAAAAGCCTTCCCGGCTATGTTCCGGGGTCTTCGCGAAAAATAGCTGATATGGCCGGGTCCGGGATGTTGGCACGGTATGGACACGTTCGTTCATTTGCTTTGAAGCTGTGCGAAAAATCAGCTCCCTTCTACATGTGCCCCAAAACACGCCGGATTCCGTCCGATCGCCGTGAAGTGACTATCGTTGACACTGTATATTGGAAATGCTGTGTTTTTTTAGACCTTTCTTTAATCCAGTTCGGATAACGCGGCACCTAGGGGTACGTACAATATATGCTGTTCGATTGATGAGACCCATTGAATTTCATGTTGTGGGCGGGCAATATCTATGCAGTTTGGATATCCTGTGTGGACAAATATTTTCGACGGTTAAAACCTTTGTAGATCAACACTACTGAGTGTATAGTGCCATAAAAAGATCAACATATATGAAACAAACCTTCCAGTTACATTTGTTCTGTCGCGCATGGACTTATTAAAACAGCTTTCATTTTTTGTTCCCAAAAATAGTACAATTCATTCTTAAAAACCCCAAGAAATTATATTCGCCATAGAACATAGAAGAAAAAAAAACGAGACAATTTTGCCGTTACCCGCGTCCGGAATTGCGCCTACGCAGGCTGCCAGAGCCTACTGACGAGAAAGCCTACAGCCCAGCGCAGTCAGGCAATAATGACGTACACTCTCAAAACCAGGGACGCGCACTGTAAATCGCTTCGTTGGAGACTGCCGCTGGAAAGGTCTATACCCGGAGGAGCCACGGCTTCAACTTTCCATCCCGTGATGTAAGCCAACACCGCACGTGCTTCGAAAAGACCCGTCGCTTGCCATGCGTCTGCAAATGACTTGCCTATATTAAACGGACGCCGCGGATTTTGTGACATATGACTAGACCTCGAAAAATTTGAAGCGGGTCCGAAGGGAGCGAATTTCTTACTGCGCTCTGTGGAAGCTCGTCGTAGACGGTGTACAGATGGGACACCAGAGAGGAATCGAAAGCGAAATCTGGCGTGAAAATAATTTTGTATCGTGCTCAGGAGTAGGCAAGGCAGAGCCGTTTATTGAGAGAGTTTGGCCATACATTGGTTTGGATAGGCGAGCATCTCGGGGCCAACCACAGGCCTCGAAACAGCCCCTAGCGGTGGTCGTAAGCTCTAAATATGTGACACGACTAATTTAAGCCGTTTTAGCGTCGCTAGAGTGAAAAGGTATAACTCTTGGTGGCCGAAAGCACTGGCGCATGTTAGGGTTTCGTCATGTCCATATTCAACGGTAGAATAAACGAACGCGCGGTCCAAACAAGGGCCGACTTGCTAGAAACAGCGTCTCAGCTGTTTCCAGCTGGGAAGGAAAGAACTGCCAAAGCCAGCGCACGAGCCCTGCTGGACCGCCTCAACCCGAGCCGAGCAAACCGCGTCTCAAGACGGACGCGCGCTCCACACTTTGCACTGTTTTAATAATTATAATGATATCTATATTTGGCTCTGGAGAGCGGCAGCACCGCGGAAAGGCCACAGACCGTACCATGGAGGCCCGCGGTGCCGCGTCTAAGGAACATGATAATGCGATGATGGATTGTTGCTATCGCGGAGGATGTCAGTCCAATTTGAAGATGTCCACATTTCAAGGAGGCGAGTCAGCAGCGGACCAAGGGGATCTGCAGCCTGCCGTTCGATCGTTGCACGGTGAGTGCTGTCGCTCACTGGGGTCGAAGCATCAGGCACCAAGGGCGCAGCCCAGCCAAAGCAGAAAGCTGCCGCCTGCGACGTACCAAGACCCAGGGCTTAGATCGAGGCACCTCCGACGCCCGGTGTGACATCCTCTCAACGTCGTCGTCGTCGTCGTGCAGCTGCGAGATTGGAAACATTTATTTCACGCTTTAAATGTTGTTTCCAATATTGTGACGTCGCGGTTTGCTGATTGGTCGACGCGTTGTCACATATTTAGTTTACGCTCTAACCGCGGAGGGAATATTCGGCGCTAGCAGCGGCCTTTGCTCCGCCTATTGACCAAACTCTCCCAATATGCGGCTCTGGGGCAAGGAAAACGACAGCGACGTCACAATGCTAGAGATTAACGTAATAGGCAAGCTAATGTCACTTTTGTACACGTCACGCCGTTGCGCAAATGAACACTTTTTTAACCCGAGTCTTATTGTTAATATCTTGAAGATAATGTATATTTATAGCTTAATATTAGCTGTATGTTTAGTTATTTGTGTTCGTATAGTTTGCTAAGACCTTGAGTCTATATTCGTAATAAGCAATGCTGGAGAAAGCCGGCGGAACAAGTTCGTGACATGCAAAGCTACGTTCAAGACACAAGCAAGCACGCCCAAGAAAAAGCTTTCATGATTTGAACCCGTGGCGATAGTCACCGCTTCCCTCTGGGAAATATTAAAGTAATTTCAGTTTCGTTCTTTTTTGCAGTGTGTGTAATGGATGGAAAATCGTATTACATGTGTTTGGTCACACAATATTCTACATATTTGTTTTTCTTATATTCGCGTAATTGAAGTGAATCTTGCCGCGGGCTCTCAACCCTCAAACAATTACGTTAGAAAGCGCGCCTATTGTTTGCAAGCATACTGTCGTTCTCCATTCTATTGCTGGCACTATTCAATGCGCAATACGTAACGCGAAACTTTATCAAGGGTTCGTAATGCTCCACAGGACACTGAGCCTGACGTCACCAGCAACAAGCGTCA